>JBBMJM010135608.1:0-12055 GCA_037832705.1 Centriscus cristatus
TGTCAACCTATCCATAACCAAAGCAAACAAGAAGGGGCTCAGGGCCGATCCTTGATGCAGTCCTACCTCTACCTTGATTCAAGAGAAGTGACATGTGATTTAAATTACTTGTAACGCATCATGAAACTTTGAAAACTGATTGTGTAATGATCAAAGGCAGTTGTCCAAGTTACCTGCCGTTTGGTCAAATTTTGAAAATCAACAGGAGACAGAAAATGGACGACTGCAGGAAATATCCAGTTCATGCATTGTTAACCTAACCCTACAATACCACATTTCAGTATCTGTCCTCTTTATCTCCTTAATACAGGCAGGTAGCAGTGTGTGAATGAAATGGAAATATAATCAACAGGCAGGAAAAATTGCACAATCTAGTTTGACTGTTTCAGACTAACATGTTTCACTGCAGACAAACAAGCACAATCCACTTCTTTATGGAAAACATCTTTATTAGAACTTTAAGGATGCACTGAGTGAGTACATACAGATAGAAACCAGATGGCCAGTTATTCTTAGGAATTGACAAGAGTGTCTGTATAAAAACACTCTGTCACAAGGTTGTGTGTCCTCTCAGGCTGGAGACAGACTAATCTGACATTGGACCTTGTGCTGAAATGAGTAAATTTAGTCCAAACAAATCAATTTTATCTAGGGAACTGCAAATCAACAGAGGACAAACTTTAGATACAGACACACAGGTGGAAATGCATAACGCTGAGTGTCTGGTCGATCCCTTCCCCTCCCCTCCCCTCCCAACTGTGGCTTTCTACTTGTAGAACTCGTGTTCCTGTTCGTCCTTTTTGATGACTGTCTTGTAAGCTTTTTCGAAGTCTTTTGCCAGGACAATGTACCTGTTCTCACGGACTGCCAGCATGCCAGCCTGAAATGAAAGGGTGAAACAACATTGAGAAATTGAAACAACACAAATAAAAATACAGGATTTCCGATAGTTTCCGAGTTATAGAATCATACTGAAGAGAAAGTAGTGGTCCTAGAAATAACATTGTATTAACATGAAACTGTCACTCACCTCCTGGCAGATGGAATTGATATCAGCTCCAGAGATCTTGTCAGGTCGAGCCACATCTGTACACAAGTTAAGGAGGCTACAACACAGATAAATAATAAATAATCGTCATATTACATCAGAGGCTAATGCCTGTAACTGGATCTCTTCTGACAGAGCTTTAAAGATTCTGCTCTATGTAGCTGTGAAACTGCCGCTTGACTGTTCTGGTTCACTCACACTGCTTTAAAACCCTACTGGACCTGTTAGGCACCAAACTGCCATGAAAGAAATGAGACAGTAAACCATTGGGTTTAATGTAAATACTCTACTTTAAAAATTAAATGAGAAATGACCTACTCCTGGTTATAGACACTGGACCAAAATACCAACAATGTCTCAGTAATCAAAACTGGTTTACACACAAATCCAGCAGTGGAAATGGTGCAGCTGTTTTGTCTCGGATGCTTTAAAGGGACAGTGTCCTTCAGAAAGAAAAGGTCATTACTTGACTAGTTATAAACAGAGAAACACCATATAGACTGTTATGGAACCAAAAGGATACAGTCCTCCAGGTCCACCTCCTCTGAGAGGTTCATTTTACTAGTGATAGTAGAGAAAATGAGACGTTTCTGCCTGCGGTCAGGCAACGGGAACTCGATCTTTCTGTCCAGACGACCAGGACGTAACAGGGCCGGGTCCAGGGTGTCTGCTCTGTTGGTGGCCATGATCACCTAAGACAACAGAGATTGTATAACCTTGAAGGTAAGTTGAAGACATACAATGACATAAGTTCACATCATCAGTCCATAACTCAACTACAACCTCGAAATGTGGATTTTCATCACTGCTTTGTTTACAAGCTAATTCTTTACAAACTCAAGCCCCTAAAATCAATAGGTATGTGGTTGAAAACACCATGTCTTCTTCTTCTTCTTTCTTCTTCTTCACCATGTGACACCCTAAAATTGTGTGTGACTTTGAATTCTACAGAGAAAATGAACACAAAGGCTCCATGTTTTCTTTTGCGACAGTCTGGACCAATATCTTAAGGGCAAAATGTCCATTTAAGGGTTTGAAGGTCAACAAAATAAACCCTTTGTGTTTTCTATGACACAAAGATAATGGGCAGTGTGAAACGAATGTTGATGGGGGGGGGGCAGTATTTTTGTGGTTAAGTACATTTTAACAGGACTCTTACTGTGCAAACACCAAAAAGTACATCAGTTACACATGCAGCCACATCTATTTTGAGTCAATTAATTACAGAATGATCCTTGATGTTTCTCAACACGCTGGGAAAGGTGAAAAGAATGTTTTATCATCCTTATCAATGTCACAGCCGGTTTGTTGAACGACGTCACCCCCTGAGCTGATGCCTGATGCGCCTCTCAAACTGATCCTGTTGAGTTTAAAGCCGTGAGTGTTTCAATTCTTTTTGCAGTGTTTTTTGTCGTTTACTTCAAACAGCAGCCACTGAAAGTGAGCTGATCTTGATCTTTCTATGAATGTTCACGAATATCATTTCGATGCATTCGTAATGGATGTGGAGCGGTTGGTGTTATTTTGGTGTTGACATGGCCAAAGTCAGCTGCTCTAGGATCTTTTGGCATGAGCACAGGGGACCACGAGCACCTGAGAACTCAAACAGCAGACAAGGCTCACCTTAACGTTGACGTTTTGATCAAAGCCGTCCATTTGATTAAGCAGCTCCAGTAAGATTCTCTGCACCTCCCTATCGGCTGTAGAAGAAAATAAGAATGTCAGACGGGTGTTTTAAAACCAATCATCTAACGTGACAAGTACTAAACTTAAGGTCTCCATGCGAGCCACGGTCATACCTCCCGTCTGTGCATCAAAACGCTTGGTGGCGATGGCATCAATCTCATCGATGAAGATGATGGCCGGGGCATTTTCTTTAGCCAGTCGGAAGACGTCACGGACCATTCGAGGACCTTCACCCAAATACTTCTGAACAAACTCAGAGCCGACGACACGGATGAACGCCGCTGGAGGGAGAGATGAAGGAATCATGACTGAAAGACAAAACCTCACATACGTACATGACTGACAGCAGCTGTTGTTGTTTCTGTTTCAGTAAAGACATAACACACATAACCTTGGTTTCCGTATTCACTGCCAACAGAGGTGGTAAATGGCTCTGAGTCTACTTTCCATCTTTTATTCTATGGCTTTTAATCCCACATGAGGCTTGGCTAGTGATTGTTGTTTTAGTTATTTATCATTTTTATTATTTTAAAACAACAAAACCATTGTTGTAGTTCTTCTTGCTTTATTCATTTATTACATTATTTCTGTTGTATCCCCCTTTCTTGTGTTGGATATTAATGTGTAGCACTTTGTGTAAGCTGGTGTAGCCTTTAAAGTGCTGTATAAATAAACTGAGTTTCACCTTGACAAATATTTAAGTAATCTAAAACATTTGTGTCTGCTTTGCTGGACTTACCAGTGGTGTGGTGGGCCACGGCCTTGGCCAACATTGTCTTGCCACAACCTGGAGGTCCGTACATGAGGACACCCCTGGGTGGGTCAATACCAATCTGAGGGAGGCAGGAGACTACTTTGAGTCACACTAACAACTTAGTCCAACCAGATTTGTTGTTGTGGATGTTTTCTATTGCATTTGAGGACCAGAGGGAACAAATCCCCCGACCAAATGAAGTATTCAGCGTCATGAATATAGAATGCTGACCTGTTTGTAGAGTTCGAAATGTGTGAGTGGCAGCTCCACTGCTTCTCTGACTTCCTGCTTCTGAATGTCCATACCACCGATGTCAGCGTACATCACATCAGGCTTTTGGTCTGAGAGCAGATACACAGTGATTAAACCTTGTCAACAGTTCCTACCCTGACTATAGGTGGGCAGATACAATAGGTCTGCAATGGTGAACTGATTTTTCCAATGTAAACATTTTCAAAACAATATTTGGGACACTAGTGACAGATAAAATTCAAAGATGTGACATGTCCACGATGGTTGAGCTGCTTTATCCTCCCGAAGCATTCAATCCAGAACATTCCGAGTGATTTACCTGACGTCAGCATCATGATGCTGCTGTCAGCTTCAGGCGGGAGCACATCTACCAGGGCATTGCTGTGCTTGTGTAAGGCCACGGAGGCATTGGGCTTCAGCAGCTCTCTGTCGATGGTGCTCAGGATGCGCACATAGTAGTTGGACCCTGACAGCGGCAGAACGGCGAATAAAAGAAAACACGTTTAAAAGATGAACTTCACTCTAAATAATTTAAGCTCTACAGCATGCCGTACATATCTTCTGGGTTCTCTCAAAAGACAGTCACAAGTCTGTGTTTAAGAATTCAACATACACATTATATGCATGATCTGCAATTTCATCCATTTTTAATTCTTATCTTTTTGGCAGGATGTATGTTTGTTTTTTCATTATTATCTCTGGGACTTTCAAGTTAATAAGACTAGTCGAACGTTTTTGTATTTACATACAAAGTAATTAACTAACTTAATTAACTAATAAATAATTACAGTCATTGTTATTGTGTGCGCATTAAACAGATTTAAAGGCACTTTGTGGAACCATCGATTCCGCTTTGCGTCTAGTGGTTCTTCCACGTCGTGCCTACCCTGATTAACCTTTAGATATAATTTGCAACAGCTACATACACCAGAAATGATTTTTTTTATTGACAATCAGCTCACCTTGTAAATTCTACCGATATATGTATAATGTATACAGATATGCATTTATTTTGTTATTTACTTTGTTATATGGTCTCTGTCTTGTATTATTTGACTCCAAGTGACCGCCAGACAGATTTCATCAAAAACAACCAATATTTCTAATAAAAGAATATTTATTGCATGGTTTGCTGTATTCTACTGGATTATCAGACAGACACTTATTTATACCTGTAGTGGACCCAACAATGGCTGTGTTCTGGTCAACAGCTTCCAGGAACTGGCCAATGACAAGTGGGATGCTCTGTATCCGCTTCACTTCCTCCTGAGCGTGGAGAAACTCTTTCTTCAGGTTCTTCTGCTCATCTTTAATATATTCTTCCTGCACTTCTAGGAACTCCAGCTCCTGCTGTAGCTTCTGTAATGATACATGAAATGCAAAGAAGGAGAGAAAGATGAAAGCTCAGTGGAAAATACAGAAATACACTTAAACCTGTTGTGACAGAAACCAAGAAAGTGGCATTTGCAGAATTGATTTCTCAGTCATGTCACCTAATGTCAAGATTGTTTTGAATCAATAGCGGCTCATCTTACATCATCAGTGCTAAAACCTGAATTTTTAATATTATATTCTTCTGTCACAAGATATTCCACCAACAATGTACAGAACATAGCATTCAACGTTTAATTTAAAAAGTGTTTCACCCTCCAATTATTCTAGTGTCTGAAACTTAAGTCTGACCTTGTATCTGCTGTAAAGGTCCTCAAGATCTTCTGGTTCTGGTGCCAGAAAGGACAGACCTGTCTGGGGTCTGGAGTTCAAAATTGCTGGCATTTCTTCCTGCAAAGATCATAACAAAAAGTGGTTACATGCAAAATTGTGAAAAAATAGGATGGGTCACAAAGCATAACTTATGTCAGACATAATCACTGTTCGTCAACAGCCACATCACAAAGACTAGCTAGCTAACGTTAGCCTTAGCTCGTACTACGCAAATGTCTCTGAACACCTATATTTCAAAAATCAGTATTTAATTACCTTACCATAAACAACAACAACAACCACTACAGAAATCAATGTAAACATGTTTGACGTTTTTTACGTATTCCTCATAGATTTCTTACGCTCTCCCAACATCATGCTAGTGCTAGCAGCTTACTTGCATGACATAGCAACTATACAGAACAGAATGAATTGGCAGGTTCACGCTTTAACATTTCAGACCAGAAAAAAAGCTAAAAAGGAGCAACAAACATCCACGTAAATCGGCAATAGAGCAAGTAGAGTTATAACAGCCTACCACGGGTACTTGGTCAATTTAAGTGCAAAACAGGAAACAATCTCACTAATTCATACCGGACTCTTCTCTACGGCTACGAGGTCCTCCATGTTAAAATTTAGATTGACGTCGTGACGTCATCGGCGAATGGCAGTATGGGTAATGGCGTTCATCTTTGAGACAGACCTCTGAGACAACAATAAATACTAGGTTAAAAAACACTACTCCATGCATTAACTCTGCCAATGTTTTACGTGCTTCTAACGATTTATTATGTTTTATGATGCAAGTTAGATCTTTGTGTATGTTAATTTCGTTTTGATCAACTCTCACTTGTTTCACAGTCATTAGGTCTGTCCTACAGGAGACTTCTTTTGGTTTATGCCATTGCTTGAGGTTTGAAATTTTTGTACTCATCGTCTCTTTCCTGCAACTGTATTCGTCACTTCTTTGAAAGCATTCCGGTTTTGCAATTCCACCATTTTTATCTTTTGTTTTAGTTGCAACAGTCTGATTATCGTTGTTAATCGTCATATAATAAATGACAGTGAGTCTACAGCCACAGTTTCCTCCACTTTTCAGAGAAATATTCTCCCTGGGCTTTTGCCACATCTCTGAGTTTGGATTCCTTGATTAGCTTCAGTTTATTAAATAGCATACAGATACTCTATCACCATCTAAAGGTGTTTAAAGGGAACCAACGACACATCGGCACTGGCCTCTTGTAATTAATATGAGAAATATGAGTTTCTCTGTCAGAAGTCTCCACAAATGAGAAATCTGCCTGTTTGTAAAAGAATCACTGAAGATACATTTGCAGATGAACTTTATGCTGACTACATACACCCGAAGACGCTTTACAGAGAATACATTATTCATTCACTCTACATTCATACACAGCGATGGTGATAAACCTCATCTGTAGCCCCAGTTGCCTCTCTGACTACCATCAAACAGTGTTGTTATTTATGACAGATAATATACATGTCGGTCGGTTTTACCAATGATGTGGAACATCTGCCAGAAGGGGGCGACAGAGACCAAGATGAGAGAGGACTGCAGGTACCCTGTGAACCTCATTTGGCACTTCCCTGTCAGCTGAATACAAGGCGGATATCAGTTCATTTTCTTCTTCTTCTGAATTATATTTATCGTCAATCACATCTTACATTGATCTTCTGCATCACCCGGGTCTTCCACAGGTGTCTTCATGAGGTAAACTACCACGTCCGAATGTCCGTATTTTAGCACCATGATGCGTAATCTTAAGAAAAACATTCTCGTTCATGCCGCCAATAGCTGAATCTGATGTATTTGTCACAAGTTGTATGAATCAAGTAAACAATGTTGGTGGTAAGATACAATAAGATAAAAGATATTCACATATCCACAACGGGAACCTTGTCACCTTAGCAAAATCGCGAATATGGAGGGATAAAAACGATTATCAAAACAAAAGTACTTGCGATATACACATACTGGAGTGGAAAAATATCTATCTCTAACAGTAATAGATAATACTGTGGCTAGAGGAATGTATGCTTATTATTGCAGGTTAGCAAGAAGATATATGAAAAAGTCAGCCACCAAAATTCATCTAATATATTATTTATGTGTCATGTTGTTTTGTGTGTGGGAGTTCCTCCTAAAATCCCTGTTGCCATGACAACGACCTGACACCTCCTCCTCCATCCTTTCTCTATGTCGCTGCTGCAATGCACCTCCCTCCCCAGCTTCCACCCATCCCACAGCCCGATCATCCTTCTCCTGGCATGTGTCCATGAACTGGCCTTTCTCGCAACATGTTGGTCTCCTGGAGGAAGATGCCATGTTGCCATAGATTTTGCCCCACGTGCACGTGTGTGTCTTCCTGAAGAAGAAAGAGATTTGTATTTTTTGTGATGCTCAGATCTTGTTGATGCTGAGACAGCAGCTGGACTAATAACAACATCTGTCCACCAGACGCGGGAGGGAAGTCGACCAAATCTGACCCATAGGACCAGACGTGTTGTGGATATCAGTGAAGCCAGAGGTAAGAGGACAGCTCTTGAAAAATCACTTGAAGCACGGCATGAGATTTATAGTCATCTCCAGTTTGGTTTAAACACACAACTTTCTTCACTCGTAGGGCTGGAATGCTCAGGAGGACATCCACAGTCATCCAGAGACACACGGAAAGTAGACGGCAGTGTAATTAACCCCCGGAGATGGTCAGAGCCGGATTTCCAACTTTCTCTGAGGATGCTTGACTGAGCAGAGACAGATGAGCTGTTGCTGCAAACCACAAAGCAACTTAACAAACAGCACGTGAATCTTCTAGGGGGGAAACAAAACAACACCGGAGGAGATCACTGACGCTGTACCTGAGATGTTAATTTGGGACTGTGGAAATATGGAGCAACCAGACCCATAAGACTGATTATTGGTAAGAAAGGGAGTTAATTCCCAGGAGTGGTAGAAAATTGCTGCATTACTGCATTAAGCAGCGACCCCTCCTTCCACTCTGGTCGTATTTGGAGCAATTTGATGGTGGACTGAGCAGCAAAGGCTTTTCATGCATTTTGACATTTCAAAAGACTCAGTTGATCACTGACAGTACTGATTGAGGCAGTCGGGGTCCGGCTCATCGTGGAGCTGGGTGTTGCTGCTCAAATCGGCACATTATAAATAGTTGAACAAAGGCCCCGTTGTAAGCGACAAGACGCTGAAACCTGAAACCCGGAGTGATTCCTCCTACTGGTAACTCTATATGGACACACACTGAGGGCTGGCAAGCTAAGCAGAGTGATTTACGTCTGGAGAGGTGAAGAACTTTGCCTGCCACACCTGTGTTCAGGATTTAAAAGGGCTGAAGGAGTGGATGACAGCCACCCCTCCATCGAACCATCTGTTGGGAAACAGAGGGGAACCACACCCAGACTCCCATCAGGAGAGAGTCTCCTCCTCCCTCTGTCCCTTACTGCAAACTTATCTGCCATTCTAGTGTGTGAGTGTGTGTGTGTGTGTTTTAAGAGTTGCAAGTCTGTTTTTCTCTGTCAGGATGTCCACAGTGAAAGAACTGCTGCGGCTGCCTCTGGCCCTCCTGGCACTACAAGGTGAGTGGGCAGGGGTTCTGTTGGCATGACGATGCGGTGATGAATCACCTTGGCATGAATCTGAGCCATCTTTTGATGCTCGCTCACTGTGTGTGTGTGTGTGCGCGCGTGTGTGTGTGTGTGTTCATGAGCACCGCATGTCTTCATGAAGATGTGATAGCGCTGGATTGCGCTCCTGAAAACGACAGGTGCTTGTTTTCAGAGAAATGGTGTGGTAGGGTGTACATGGGGTACAAGTCGTACTATGAAATCCAGTATTTAGGTATGTGTGTGCATTCTCAGAGGGGGACAATACCATGACTCAGCTGGTTCCTCTCACAAGCTGTTTAACTTAGCATCCGTGAGTGTTAAACATGTCTTAAAACGTACTGGGCCGTCAGCACTATTAACTATTATTATTTGTTTATTCATGAAAAGCTCATGAAATTTGTACAACGTCCAACCCAACAAGTCACATTGACTCATTTTAACTTGATTTTGAAGCAAATATCAAAAGTTTCTGGTGGCATGTTAACCTCCCACATAATCCTGTTTTAAGCACTGGGATTTAAAACAGAACACAAAAAGGATGCAGGGCATTAAAAGAGAGATTTACTGTACTTATCTCTGTCGGCCAGCTGCTCTTTGTCTCACTGACGAGAATGCCTATAACACACTGCGCACATGTGAATCTCAACAACAAAACAAAGCAACCCAATCCCAGAAATCAGCTCTAGCTTTAAGTATTCATCGTTTGGCAAAAAGGAACTTGCTTCTACTACCTCGTTGGGCAGGAATGGATGGTTTGGTTGAGGGAACAGTTGAGTGATAAGTGAGTGGGCACATCTGGAGCTGGACTCACTGAGCATGAGGATGTAAGAGGAGGCAGGAAATTGGATGCGAGGAGATGAACAGATTGGGGCTGATAAAAATAGCACTATGTGTTTTGTTTTTGTTTGGAAATGGGGGGTTTTCTTGCACCAAATGGACGTGACATGGTGTTTACTTCCGACACTGTTCGGTCTAATTGAAATACCAACCAGGAGGATTTGTCGACATGTGATCCATCACAAGTTTCATTTATTGACAGCTGCATAGAAATAAGACAACTGCATCTAAACTATAGTAAATCGACAGTGGAGGAGGGAACATCGATGGATTTAGTGCCCGAGACACGTCTCAGACAAGTTGTGTTTTCTTGCTTTGGAGCCAGGAAAGGGGCCAAAAAATGTATCTAACGTTCATTGCAGAGCGACTCACACATCCATTTAGTCCGGCTGCGGCACGAATGTAGGGTCATAAGAAGTCACTGTCAACAGAATGTTTGAACAGCAGCATCCGGCCTCCAGTCAATTGGATTCAGGTCCATTCCACCACGTTGCTCCATCAGCACAAACCACATTACAGAGCAGCCCATTATTATAAGTGGATGGGTGGGGCAAGAACGGATCACACCACCAGAGGTACGCACTGCGGCAAGAAATCATCTCTGATATTACTTTGAAGGTTTTTACAAAAAAAAAAGTTGAGACTCTCAGATGCGGCGTGTTGAGCAGCTCGTCCAGTAATCGGTATTCTAGTTGTGCCGTGTGAATGTTTGGTGGAATGTTCGGAGAGGCGTGAGTGGTGTGAGTTGGTACCCACGTTTCTGTCGGTGTGACCCAGGGCCGCTGTGGCCACAGGCGTAGTTTACCACCTTCAGGGTCTGAATGTGGAGTGAACGAATAATGTTTCCACTGTAAAGCGTATTTAAGTGTGTAGAAAAGTGATAGATCAGATAATTTTTTTCCCCAATTTTGAAACTTTTTTTAAGGAGTTACAAGTCAAAGGCTTCAGATACAAACATGATCTGAACTACTGAACATCTAATGAAAAAAAAACCCTACTGAACTCTTTTCAAAAGTCGTTTTAAATAATAATAAAAATAAAAGATTGGCTGATATATGAACTATATATAAACACGAGTTTTTATTCATTTTTTCTTCAAAATTGTTAGGTTATCATTATTGAAATAAATTAAAATTGATAAACTGTCTTGGAATTTAGTAGTACTATGCTGACATTATCAAACCCAGTATACTAGTCATTAACGTCATGTTCAGAGTGGGACCTGAAGATGTGGAACAGATCCTGGGCAGCGACCCAGTTACCAGATGCACGTCACCTTGCTCACTTCAATCCCGCACACGCAGATGCACCTGATCCCCTGTGCGTCCAGCTGTGTGACTGATGTCTGTAATCCCAGGTGACCTGTCACTACTGGATCAGGTCCGACAGCAGCTCTGGAGGACAACATGACCTTCAGTGTAAAGAAACAGGATTAACACTGCAGATTATTTATCCAATAACCAACATTTATATTTATTTAGTGTGATGGTTCACACAAAACATGGCTACTCTATGTACTATGGCTGCAGAAATTACCCCATCCTCTATGTTGATATGGCTCTGGACCACGGTGGTCTTCACAAACAGGAGACTCTGGAGGAGCTCTAGGCACAAAGTGGGTGGGTGGGGCTTATCGGATCAGGAAATTAATTACACTTTAACCGCTGACCGCTCTGTCCTTCTACAGGGTAACGAAGGGGCAATATCCCCGAATTAAAGGAGCAAGTTCTTGCATGCAGTGCTCATAATCTGAGAAGAGATTATTTAATTACTCGTGAATAAACTGCAGCCAAGACAAGATTACTTAGATTGTTCAAGTCTGTGGCTTGAACAGACTTGAACAAAACAAAACCGTGTTTTCCTTCATAGAGATCAAATAGCTGCGAATGGAGTAACGTTATGGAAAGACATCTTAAAAACATGAAACAAAACCATGAGAAAAGCAGACAGGTCGTGTGCTGACAGCTGAGACACATTTTACAAGCGTCAGTGATGTTCCTCGTTCTGACACTGTGAAGACGAGCAGAAACATATGGCTGTTGTGTCATGTTTTTAAAGTGTGGATAATCAATGTTTGGATTTAGAATTCATCAAGTATTTCATCAGCACCACCTGTTCTACCTAGCTAATTA
>JBBMJM010135618.1:0-12054 GCA_037832705.1 Centriscus cristatus
CTTTACCCGAAGGTGAGTATCTGTTCCCCAGGTACCCGACACACACACACACACACACACACACACACACACACACAAACACACACTTTCAAGTCTTGGGAAGAATACAACACCTTTCCACCCCCAACGCTCCTTTCCTCAGTAAAGGAGGACCCCCGAGTCCAGAATCCAAGATGGCATCAGCAGCTCAGTATCACGAGTCAGTGTGAGCTGATCAAGATGTTTCTGTATCACGCACGCACGTTGTAGGACGGGGAACCCCGTGTTCTTACTCACTAGAAACGACTCAATGAGGATGAGTTTTACTTACATCTGACTTGGTCGAGTCCACGTCGGAGTCGTTGGCGTCCACGACGTCCTGGAACGGAGGGAGCGCAGACGTCTTCCTGTGCTCGGGCTCGTCGCCGTCCAGCCTGGGTTTACTCACTCGCACCTGTGCGCTCTCCTTCAGTGGTTTCTTATCCGAGAGCGGAGCCTCGGACCCCGGCGGCTTCCCTGATGAGTCCGCAAATCCCTTTTTACGTTTTTTGGTTACGTGATCGTCAGTACTGGGTGCTGACAAGCGCTTGTTCAGCCCTGAGCCCTGGTTCATGGCGTCCGTCCGATGCTCCTTGGACAAAGACTTGGGCTCCTTGAAGCCCATCTTAGGGTTGGTGTCTCTAAGCGGCTGGTTCTCTTTGGGTTTCCTGGAAGGGTCTTTAGTGGCTTTGCTGGGTTCCCAGCCAGAGTCTCTGAAGGCACTTTTGGGCTCTTTTAAGTCTTTTGGAGACTTGTCTTTGTGGTCCTTGGAGGGTTTGTGGAGTTTGGAGAAGCTGCTGCTGTTGGTGCTAGTGGTTGTGGCTGTGGTGAGGAGGGTCGGACAGTTTCCTTTGGAGCCATCCTGCCCGAGAAAGCAAACAGCAGATTACAACTGAACAACACGAGTTCAAAACAGCCATGCTGCTGTCATTACGGTAATCCCATTGGCGTTGTTTCCCAGGAAGCCTGCGAGTCATTACGGTAATGGCAGCGCACCTGATGGACGTGGTCTCCTTCACACCAGGTCGACGAACCGAGTGACACCTCTCCGCTTTCAATAAACGCTCTTTGTTTTCTGCTTGTGCAAATAGCCAAGGAATTATGGTACTTTACAAAGTACAGCGGTACAAATGTATCTGCAGTTTTGTGAAAGGTTTAAAACCCCAAACCAGACAGGCGAGGAGCCATTTCAAGCGCTTTGGAAGCAGGAAATGCATCGGGCTTAAACGACGGGGGCCATTTGTCTCCGGGTCACCTCCTGCCCCCTCGTCAGTGCAATAAACCCATTGACGGAGTCTAGACGACAGGGTGTGTTACAACTCTGGACAAACATCCCGAAACCCTTTCATTTCGTCTATCTGCCGGTGACCCCGCGACCTCAGGACGTAAAGCTGCCAGCTCATTCTAAACTCCAGGGTGCTCCTCGGCGGCTGTAAAGCCGTTTCCCTCCCAGCGGTGCAACATAAAAAAAGTGGTTTAGTGGCGGCGAAGTCATCAACATTGAACCGTCACTTGAAGTGGCACTTTTTGACGGAACCTTCATTCAGCACCATGGCAACAGAGGGTGAGCAGGTAACGTGTCACAGGAAGTATCAGCACGGTCATACAACTGCTCATCACAGTTTCATTAAAGGACAATTGACACATTTCTTCTTTGGATTTAAAGTGATTTTTTTCTGTTCTCATCAGTTTGTGAAAGATAAATATGACTTTATTATAAGTTGATTTCTACAGTGCAATGGAACTATACATGCTATAAATTAGACAAGATAACTTTATATTATTATTATAAATACCAAAGATCAAACATGTTTCCGAATTCACATGCTAAAGAGAGAAGAGCAGCACTGACCTTTGACACATGGAAACTTTTGCTCTTCCTTTGGTCAGAGAAAGTCAGCGAGCTGCTCGGAAGCGTTGGCAGCTTCAGGTGCTGACCGAACAGGGAGGTGGAGCCTTCCTGCATCACCATCACCTGCAGGAGGAAGAGGAGGAGGAGGATGTGATTGGACAAAAAAAACCACGTCTGCTTCAACCTGAGTCACCTTCATGCTGAAACATACATGTGATTTTTTTTTTGTTTGTTTTTATTTAAATTTTGTTTAAATTTTCTCTAACTTTTCTCTTACTTCTCATAGCACCTTCATTTCCTTGAGTTCCTTTTATTGTGTAAAACATTCAGATTTTACCCTTGTGGGATCTGAAGTACAAAATGAGACAATACCATATTATTTCAGCTAATGTAGATCCTCAATGAAACTGAATGAAAAAGTGAAGCGTCCGTGTTGCAGGGCTGACGTGCACAACGGCAAATATAAAAACACTGAAGATGGATTTATGCTTCTGCGTTGAACCGACAGACCTCCAGAGCTAGGAAAGTCACGTGACGCAAACAGTCCACAGTTGTCGTCTGTGGAGGTTCACGTTGCTGCGAGGTGACGTCACCGATTTAGACACAGAAGCATAAACCAAGATTATCACCAGGCAACCGAGCAGCTTCTTACTTTTGAGTCTTCTGAACTTCGTTTGTGAGGATCCCGTTGCTGTCAAAAAGAGATGACAACACAGTTATCACCGGAGATCAGTGAACCGACTTGAAGAACCCACGACTTCTGAGGCCACATGTTTGTCTGAGCTGCCGTAACATGAAGATTTCCATCAGGGGATGAATATTATACCTAGAATTCCGACGTTCAAGAGTCTCTAAACCCACAAAAGGAGGCCGAACGTTCAGCTCGCAGGTTTGTGTCCTGGTAGAAGAGACTTAAGGAGGAGGCGCGCTGCCTCCATCACACCTACCCCTCCAGCTTTCAGCAGCTTGCGGCGGAACTCTTCTGTGGGGTTGTTGAACGTGAGCTTCTCACAGCGGAGGTGATTGACGGGTGGGTGGCCCTCCAGGTGGAGGAACAGGTCGTAGTCAAAGCGCACCTTCTTCGGTTCTTCCTGGAGGAAGTCGGCGACAGACACAGGAGGAGAACGGTCACAATCGACGTCACGTCACGTCGTCATACCGACGGGGGGGGGGGGGGCTCCGCAGACGACCACTGTGATTAGACTGTGTCACGTGACTTTCCCAGCTCGGAGCGTCACCTCTGCATTTGCAGACAAAATACAGCTGTTTCGCCGAAAAAGAAGCGCATAAAACTGCAGATGTTGTTGGTGTTGCCGCGGTAACAAGAGCTATTCATTTTCAGTTGAAAAAAAAAAAGTGATCTCAGGGTGGGACTTGTCTGTTTGCAGAGCAAATACAACCATCATAAAAGCAGAAAAGTTGTAGTTAGTGCAGTAACAAGATCCACTGACTTTGAACAAACCAAGAAAACCCAGACCAAAACGTGGCAGCAGGATTCAACGCAGAGTGACGCAGACAAACAGGCAGACGGAGAAAAGAACATGGAAGCGTCAGTCCAGCACCCGTGATCGACAGACGATACTACGACCCAATATTGTAACTGGATATTCATCGAAACGGTTGGCGTGAACACGATGAACCGATGGCAGACATGTCGGATTCACGCTGATGCTAACGTTAGCATGCTAACATTTGCAATGACACATGCCAGGCAGGTTTGTCACGTGACCTGTGAGGGTTTGAGGTCGCAGGTTGGAGGTTGGATCGTCGGATTAGGCTGTTACATGAAGTTAAATATTAAATGTACCTTATTTTTGAAGTAAACCTCAATGGGTAAGATGAACCCTGCGTATCCAGACTCCTCCACTTTATACGGTGGATCCTTGCACACTGAAAAAACAAAAAACAAACAAACAAAAAATGGAAAAATACATGAGTAAGGTCGACACCAGGAATCTGACAGACGGAATATGTTTGGTTTACTTGGATTAACACAATCTGATCACAGCTCACACTGTGTGCAGGCGTTTGACTGACACACTAAAAGCTGCAGCTCCGTCCTCATTACAGCTCATTAACTCCCGTATCCGCCTCCTCCTCTTATGTATCAATTCAAAACACCGGCTCAAATTAGACGCAGCCTTTAAAGCGACATAATCCACCTGATGAGCGGCTGAAGGCTTCTGCCTCTTGCCCCCATGGGCCGCTCGCACAAACAAACCCGCCGAGCTCAGGTGTTTGTGTTTTTTCGTCTGCGTCCCTCAGGACAGGGAGGAAAAGTAACAATTCGGTGTGCGAGAGATTACCAGATGCATGGAAAAGTAGTAATTAATGTTTTATTGATAAGAAACGAACAACTATTGTCACAACTACGAGTTTTTTCTGGAAAAAATTTGATCCTAAACTGTTATTAAGTAAAAAAAAAAAAGTCTTGCAATGTCCCTATGAACGCCCTTTACAGCTGGGGTTGGATTCTGGGAATTTTTAAGAATTTACTAGATTGAAGTTTGGTCCAGTGACTTCACATCTAGTTGTATCTTGACTGAAACCAGCAGATCAGAACAGAACATGATGCTCTTCCTCCATCACGTGCGCCAGAAACAGGTGAAATTACTGCAGAACGGAGGGAAAGGCGTTATGAAGACGTGATGGAGCAAAGAAATGCGAAGACGTCGGTGCAGCGGAATCACCATTCTCTGCAGGCGAGATGCACAAAGCGCCCACTGACCTGTAACGGGACCGGCGGCCGCAGGAGCTTCAAAGTGGGACGGAACCGCCCGTTTGTTCACATGCCACTGGTTTAAAGTGTGATGCCAATCACCGAACAATGCCAGTCACTACGTATTTGCCCTTTCGACGCAGACTGGTTTGTAATGAGGCTGGCGACACAGAAAGGGCTGCAGCTACGAGACAAAAGACAAGACGGAAAAAATACCAAAGGCTTCTGCAGAGCTGCGGCTCAGAGGCGAGCTGATTAATGGTTTGTGTCGCTGAGCTCGACATCAGCACAGGAGAGACAAACACGCAGTGAAATCACCTGGAAGACGAAGATCATTTTAAAAAAAGGACACCGCTGTAACGATCAGCACTTTTGACTGAGTTTGGTTCTTACTGGTTTTCACCAGAATGCCGACTCATACTTTTGACCAGAGTTCTAGTGACGTTCCCGGTATCAGTGGGGTGTCTTGTACGGCTGACCACTAACTGCGACACTCGGGCTTTCACCATCGAATTCTGTTTCCATCCTTGAGACATCACGGCGATAGAAAGTGAAGTGGTGACAGAAGTTTCTCTAAGTGGCGCTGAGCAGCTCAGCGAGGGATCACGTCTCCGCCTGAACGAGCACAGTCTGTGAAAAAAACAGCTGGTGCGGCGATGTTTTCCATAACAGTCAGCGCTGACCCACATGACCCCCGTCTAATCAGCTAACAGGCCGACTGGACGACACAGACGGGGTCAGGATTAATCTGCTGAGATTAAATACCAGCGCTCAAGAAACTTCCCACTTTGTGTTGTCAGCCATAAGAAGCTCCGCGGGGGGGCCAGTCTGCAGAAGCTAAAGGTCGAACGGGGGTCGTTCACACTCCACTTGCAATCATGAGAAGCATCTTCAACTGGTGAAGCTGCTGTGAAGGATCAAACCCCACATTAGTTCACATAAACCCCTGTTAATTACCATAGTTTCCGCAACCGACTTTGAGCTAGTTACCGCACTAACTACAACAAGATGGCTGCCATTCTCGTGGCACATGATGGTTAAACTCCAAAGGTTTGTCATGAGAATTACATTTTTGTCCTGATTTCTAAATCTGTGTTCTTACGTTCGGAAACGCGCGAGCCCAGAAATATTATACAATATTCACGCTCTTAGTCTACACTCTACAACCAGGAAATGAAACACAAACATACACCCCCCTGAAGGTAAAGCACCTCCACCTCCAGAGAGCAGGAGCAGATGCTGTGAGCTCTCCAACTCCCTCGAGAGCCATTATCAGAATATGCGTGAGCATTTTGATCTTAAGGTGTCTCACAGGAAGGAAGAGAAGATCCCGACCCCTTTGAAGACCACCAGGCCGGCAAACGGAGCCGAGTAAATAGGTTCCATTCCGGACTTTAAATAACATCCTCTTCTGTGGCACACACACATTTCTTTCTTAAGTTGAGTGAATAAATTCACTTCTGAGACAGAAAATGTCAAATCCAAACTGAAACACGTCACCCTGATGATGTTTCACTCTTTTATTTGTGATGATTGTACCGTCACTTTCTCACAAACTCGAGGAACCTTGCAAGCTCTGAAGCAAAACCTGACTGTCGGTGAGAAGAAGTACGTCAAGACATTTCTTCCCATTTTATCTGGGGACATTTGAAATGATCTGCCGAAGAGGAAGTCAGTGACAGCGGCCAAACAGTGTTGGTGCGTGGAGGTGCTGCAGATAAAAGACAAATGCTTTATGGCGGGGGTGTAAGTGTGTGTGTGTGTGTGTGTGTGTAGGAGGGTGGGGGGGGCACCGGTATAGACCATGCTTCAATAAACCACTTCCTCCAACCTCCTTTCATTGACTGAACCATGGGAGAGCATTTACAGCTCAGTTCCTGACCCCCCACCACACCAACACACACACACACACACACACACACCTTTCATGCCGGCACCAGCTGCCAGCCTGCAGCTTTCATGGTTGTGATGTTCTTTGTATTTCACCGCGACTCCGACGTATGATTTCTGAGCAACTGGAAAACAGTTACTGGTGAATTCCTGAGGACGCGGTGGTTCGTCGGTGCTGAACGGTCACACTCCATGTGACATCGGCAGCGTGTGCACGTATGACGGGACGCCAGCGGCGTGTTCGCGTATGATGTCTCTCTCTCTCTGCGACCAATCAAAGGGTGGCAGCCTGTCACATGTCATGTCAGCTCAACTCCATGGATCCTGACAGACCAGGAAGCACAAGGAGCCGCAAGAACCATTTCTATCCCTGAAGAAAACGGGGTAAAAAAGAAAAAGAAAAAAAAAGAGAAAAAGGCAATTCGAGTAGAGAACGAGACCTGCTCGGTCACAAATACAAAACCAAATAATGATTTTGGCCAAGACTAATGGTGTGTTCCGGTTGTATTGTAGTAAAACACAGGACATGAGGAAAAGGAACCGATCTTTATCCGGTTTGATTTCAGCCGTCTTGATCCGTTTCCATGTTCCCAGAACGGCCCGTGCCCAGAGGGTTCAGAGGGATCTCCTACAATCCTTCATCTCCTGTGAGAGCTGTGCCACAGCATCATCTGAGCCCCGACAGCGCTCGTTAGCAAAGCCACAAAACAGAGGAAAGGAACTTCAGCAGCATCCTCTGCTCAGGTCACTGCCGTGACTGGACTCGTGCGGTATGTGAACGCGACCGCAGCTTCAGTCTGAGCGCAGGATGAAGGAAGTTAAAAGGGTTAACGCTCGTGCTCCACACAGCTGAGAAAAATGGCCAGAGGCGAACATGTTGGCTCAATCACTGCGTGTGTGTGTGTGTGTGTGTGTGTGAGAGATTTAAACCAACCTAGTGAGGACATTGTGTCCGATAGGAGCCTGAGGAGACCCTTCAAAGATTAGTTTAAGACTCGTTCCCAGGGTTAAGATAAGGGAAGAACTGTCCACCAATGACGTCTTAAAGTCCACTTCAGACCAAAGATTCTTCTTCTTTCAATCACTTACAACAGAACGTGTTACAGCCCCTAGAAGACCATTACACCCCCCAGAAGAGTCTGTGCTGGTGATCGTGTCCATGCTCGTCAACCAGCGTGCGCAGGAGCTTCTAGTGTGAACACGGCATTACACTTCCTAGAAACCTGTTACACACCAGCACACGCAAAGAAACCGCTGCCAGCTGATTAAATCAAGGCAAAAGAAATCCCAGCAAACCTTCATCGCCTTGGATACGGGGAATAAATCTGGATTTACACACACACGTTCAGTGAATGGCCGAAGCAGTTCACAAACACTGAGTGTGTAGAGAAGAAAAGGTGGAGGTGAAATGAGAAATAATGTCCCACACGTGGACAGGTGTCCTCATCAGGAGCTCCTCAGGGTTCAGTGTCTGGACTTCCTGAACACATTAAAACACAAACCAGTTTGGTTGTTTGTCATCTCCTGTTCAGTGCCAACCACCATAAAACCGACTCAATGACTGAAAATGAACCGTTAGAAACAAGAAAAGGGAACGACGACGTGCAAAAAGAGCCGAGGGGAACATCCCACATCAGGACGTTTTCTGGTTTTCAAAAAGCAGCGTCAGTGCCAGAGACCTGTACTGTTTACATGTGATGGACGAGCGTGAAGATTTCAGCCATCAGCTGTTTCCTCCGTGACCGCGTGCCGTTACTTTTATGACCCTAAGGTGACGCAGTCAAAACACGGACGGTGTCTCCCTGCTGGCTGTCCTCCCACAAGAGGAGGCTGCTGAGAAGCTGCCAGACACGCATGAAGATTTATAACGAATTCAGTCAGTGGAGCTGCCACCGTGCTTCATTATCGCCTCGCTGTTAATAGGCCAGTGTTGATGCGTTGCCATGGAGACGGCCAAATGGCACCGTTGCTCCTCAAATGGAGGTGAGGAAGAGGCGGTGAGAGGGTGGAGGTTTTGGCACTAGGCGGCAGAGGCTCACACTGCTTAAGCGCCTCGTTTGGTGCCATGGCTGCTATTTCATCTGCTGAGGAGACGGCGGTGCTTCAAAAGATGTTTGTGGGAACTCACGGGACTGTCACTTTTTTTCCCCCCTTCTTACACAGAGATGTAGGTCAGCGGAACGGGAGGAAAAGCACTGAGTGTGGTGGAAAGTGAGCTGTGGAGCAGGAGCGGCGACTGTTTGTCCACAAACGTCACAGGTTTTTACTAAGTCTGCGAGGAAGATACGAATGACTCAGGCTTGATTGGAGTGTTGCAGAACCAATCAAACCCATGGAAACGCTAACTATCGATCTGTATCGTTATCCATCAGACAAACAAAACAAACAGCAAACAACTTCAAAAACCCAGAAAGAAAAAGAAACACAACGTATGTGAGAAGCATAGTTAGGAGACTAAATGTCCAGGTCACATGACCAACCTGGTGAAGCAGCTTCATAAGCACGCTAATGTTAGTATGCTGAACCTGCGCTGAAGCTCAAACTCCAAACTGAATAAAACATCCGACACACACAAATTCCAAATATATTCCCATTAATTCCCATAGTCACATTAATTTCCACGGAAAGTTAATTTTACAACCCAAAGCAGCAGCAGTAAAGTCACAGAAAAAGACAGAAACGGCTTTGTGTTGTGTCACAGTTGATGAAAGTGAACACTCAGCAGGACAGCTGCACCGACCAAACATCTGGACCAGAGCGGTTCCTGACTGACAAGCAGGAGGACGAATGTGAGGACGCGTGAAGGAAAGGAGCACAGAGCTGCAGCAGACGAGGGGATGGGGGCGGCTAAGGGTGTTAGCTGTTAGCACAGGAACAAACAAGACTGATGCAGAAAGAAACGTCCTGGAGACACAAGGGTCCATGAGCACATCACCCTCTACTGCAGGATCTCAACAACCAGCTCCCCGGGCGTCTCACACAGCCAGCACACTGCTGTTACAACTGTTACTGCGGTTACTGGCGGTTACAACTGTTAGAGCCTCAGCCCCTGTCAGCAGACGTCCGTGAGGACGAGGCTGCTGGGAACAGGTACACAAACCATGAGGACAGAACCAGGAACATGTATCGTTTGAGCCAGGCACCGCCTGAGTCAATACAGAATGTCCTCCGTTGTTTTCACAAGTGTTCACACGTTTCCCATGTAGTTTTACATCCATCTTGGGAACAACAACCTGCTCCTTTACATCAAAGACACCCAGTACATTTGCTTCCATCACTCCACCCCCAGCTCACGCCTTTTTCATCTCCTACAACAAAACTTTAAACTGCTCCTCATTTTGCATTTGGACAAAGGACACATCAAAGCAGACTGAAAATCCTCTGGAGGTTCTCTGCAGCTTCAGAGGTCCCATGGTTAAACATGCATAGTATCCCTGGTGGGTCCAGCTGCGGGTCAGGCTGCGTTCAGGGTCAACTTCCAAAACGCAGAATTAGTGGTTCTTACCTCTTTTTGGTTTCGGAAAACTTTCGTGCAGGTGAAAAACAACTTTCTCCACAAAGTGCTGGATGTTGCTGTGCTCTGGTCCTCGGACAAAAACCATCCAGTCGTGGGTGAACCCTTCCACTGTGGGTTTTTTCCGGACCAGGGCGCGATGACCAAGTTCTAGTTTCACCTGAACGGCACCCTGCGGAGCAACACGATGCTGTGAAACGTCCGTCAGCGCATTCACAACTGAAAACCTCCACTGCTCGTAAATCCTCCCTGTGTTTCCAACAAATCCTGCTGAAAGTAACAAGCAAAGTTGATTCTGTGCCCGTTTTCTGGGCGTCTGCAGACATTAGAATAGACTGTGACCGACCTGAAATTACCGTGAAACACCCTTTAAGACTTTTTTTTACTATTGAATCCGACAGGTTTGTGGGGGCGGAGGGGTCTCATGCTGAGGATCACCTACAAGCTAGCTAGCTTGAAAATCCCTGTTACGGAGTGAAAAACACCGACTCCTGCGGTGTGACACAACCGCAAAAAACGTCCGGAAAACAGACTTCACGAGCCGGGCTGGCTGTCAGAAAGCCCCCCGACGGACTACTCACCGAGCTGGCCATCTCTGAGGCCGCGTTACTGAGGCTTCATGGAGAATGCGTGTGAAGAGAGAGTGAAGGTGCGGGCAGTTGGCTGCTGACGGCGGACATGGTCTCTCTCTGCGCCGGAGTCACACACACACACTTTCAAAGGCTCACCGGCTGTCAAGAGCCCGCCAGCAGCTGCGCAGCGTCCGTTAAGGACTTTCAAAATAATGGTCGAATACGCGAAAACCACGAAATCAGACCCTCTTTTTGCAGTGAAAAGAGTAAATAAAAAGAAGGCTGACTGACTGACCTGCATAGATCACAGGATCGTAGATCATATCACGTAAACTATGAACATTATGTTGAAAAAAAAAATAAAAATAAACATGCAGAATACATTTTTTGCATCTGAGAAAATGACGGTTGAAAGATAACATGGCCCAGAAACATGTTATTATTGGCTGCATTACTGCATTACTTACTGGCATTGCAAACCACACGTCCACAATTGACACTGCTTTGTCTTCAGATCAAAAAATAAATGTATACAAAAAAAAAAAGAAGCCAGATTTAATGTTCATACTCATGTGATTATTATTTTATCACGTTTTACTATTTCAGTATTCACAGTAACATATTTCATGGTAATTTTCATCAAAAGTAAAATATGCTGATCATGTAGTTTATGTGTAACAAAGGACATTTTTCAGGAGACTGTTAGATCAGTTATTTTGACATCAACTACTCATTCAAACGGTTGCTTTGGTTGGTTTGTTACATTTTCGGATCAGTTTGAAGCCTAAAGGTAAACGTCTCATACTAACGGTTGCGTTGCAAACGTTCGTTTCCTTTGAAGTTCTTTTATTTTGAACACCAAATTATATCATTTCCGTTCATCCTCCGGCTCAATGCGGCTGCCGTGATGGCGCAGAGGGGCAGAGCGCACGCGCAGCTGGACGCCCCCGCCGGGCACGCACAAGAAGCACGAGCAGCAAAGAGCCAATGAGTAAACGGTGGCGAACGAGTAGGACCGGTGTGGCGTTCATGTTCTAGTGGAAAGCCGACACAACGTTACGTTAGCAGGTTCAACGTGTCGCGCAAACGCACCGACTCGGTGTGTTATGAGAATTAGTGTTTCAAGTGTGTGACATACTAGCTCAGAGAATGAAAGCGTTCAATCCATGTTGAAACTGGTTTAAAACCGTTCGAGTGACAGAGTGAAGATGAAGTATTGGATTGACCGAGCTGCCCCTGAAGGTGTTTCCTCACTGCCGTTGACCACTACACAGTCGTTGTTTAATTAGATCTCAACTTCAACTGTATTCGCCCACAAAGGGACAATTGGTCTTTGCATTAAAACCACACTGAAAAATACAAAAAGACAAAACGCAGAACCAACCACCACTTGTTTTGTAACACTTTTACTGTTAATATTCGTATATTTCTTCATTCAGCTTTATTATATACTTCCTATCCGGCTGGGTTAAATCGTAGGCAACTGGAC
>JBBMJM010135628.1:0-12054 GCA_037832705.1 Centriscus cristatus
CACACACACACACACACACACACACACACACACACACACACACACACACACACACACACACACACACACACGCGAAATAGCTATGACGTGATACTTCCAGTGAATTCCAGGGTCTTCTGTAAATCATGAGACAGTGGAACAGAGATTTTATCAGGGATACAAACACTGACCAGAGAACAGCTCCTCAGGACCTTTGTGATAATATTGTCCAGAGCAACGAAGCCAGGTAAGTCAGCTCAGTGTACCGCTGGTTATAACTATAAATAAGATCTTTTTTTTTCATTTTAAACATCAAAAGATAAAGAGAGAAAAGGATGTTGCTTTGTTGATTGATTAACACACTTCAAAGCTCCTTTGGCTTCTGCTACCTCCCCAGCCTACATTCATCCTGCTGGTCCAGTGATGCAGCTGATGACCCTCTGATCACATGTTCACTCGTCTGAGCCTGAAGCCGCCCACACTGAACCAACTCAGCTCTTCAGCTTTAATCAGGAATAAAGCTGCTGTAGTATCTGCAGCATTTGTAGCATATATAGACCTTTTCATTCTTATTTGTTAGGATTGGTTTTGTTTTGTGTGTGTAAACCAGCGACGTGCCTTCAAATCCTCCCGGGACAAACAAAGGTATTTAGGATTTGAATAGAATTCATAAATGACTCTCTGATTCTCATTTATGCAGTGGGCACATTATTCAGTACCTGTATGTACAGAGGTAAGACTTTGACGAGCTGCTGCGAGCTGGGCGTGAGGACGCCCAGCTCCTTCAGCTGTTCTCTGAGCGCATGTGGGGGCCGGGGGCCGCAACAGGAGCCCTCCACTTTCCCCGCCTCCACAGAGACCGATAACTCCCCCGAGGCACTCAGCTCTCCCGTTTCTTTATTGATCCTCTCCCCCTTGGCCGACTGGTCCTGGTGAATGACAGTCCACAGGGTGTTCCGCATGTTCAGATAATGACCACTTGATTCACCTTTTAAATCACATTTCCTTGATCTGTTCCTCTTCCTTGTACTAAGATCACCCCCTCCACACACACACACACACACACACACACACACACCATGCAGTCATGTGTCACTCACTCATTATCTGCCTTAAAACTCCATCAGGTGGATCAGCATGACACGTTGTAGCTAATTATCCACACTGGATGCACATTATGTTTGTAAATGTCATCTTTCACACTTCAAACGCTGAAGGTGGAAGGATTCTCACACATCCTGTGGACTGAATTTACCGACAACAATAGGGTTCTATTCTTCTCGGGGACCATCGTGGTTTGAAAACTGCCTTTTAGTCAATATCACATTTTTCCAATAAAATATGGATGATGATTGTCCTCTGTGTTGTCATTATTTGTTTTGTGATATAATCGCTTCTTCTTGGCACCTCGCCACACGTATGGTGCTGAGATTCAATCCGGAAGTTTTGGTACAATTCTTCTCGCAAACACACAAACATTGCTATCGATCGTGTACTTGTGTAACGACAGGGTGACAATCCAGAGCGTGAGAGCGCTGCTCGCAGGCATTTGTGTTATTCTGTGAACTGGACATTCCCACTGTGTTTCCTCCTTGTTGGATAGTTATTCAGTCAGCTGTCTGTTTGTAGACAATGCTTCTGATAAACCTGATAAACCAGAGAAAGAAGAACTTTGACTGTATGTGTGTTTGTGTGTGCTTTTGTGTCTGTGTAAACTTTCACATGAGTGTGTGAGAGCAGTGCACAGGTACTCAGACGCTCTTCTTCTGGGTCATATGGGAAACACAAATCTTAATACACACACGAGCAGAAGTACAGTGCCGCCTCTCCTGCCTGGAATTTGCAAAGTAATCCATGCAACACACACACACACACACACAAAGTTCTTACCTGTGGTCGTGTGAGATCCATTCGGAAGGCTGCAGACGCTGGAAGCTGGGTTGTGTTCTCCTGCTTCTCCTTTTTCCCATGTCAGGAGGAATGACACGCAGAGACTTGTGAAGACATGACAAGCACCCACTGTACTGCACAGACCCTTGTGAAACACCACCCACCGCTCACTAATCTGTGCCGGCCGAGCAGGCTGAACTTTGAACAAGCACAGCAACTCACATCAGCTGGCCCAGGTCATGTGCTCTTCTTACTTCCTTACAGAAGCAGAAGTGAAAAAGTGCTGTTGAGCTGGTTGGATGGGGCCCTCCCACGGCAGCTCAATGAAGTGTGACTTGGCTTTTTATAGCCGTGTCAGGCCAGGCTGGTGGTGGGGGTGAATCAAAGAGGAACCCATGATTCACCGCATCGTATTCAAGGTGTAACATCCAAATGAGTTGACATCTATGAACCAGTTTGCACGACGAGTCAAGATTTTCTTTCATTATTTAGCCATGTTGTTAAAATAGACAAATAAGGGCTGTAAGGATTTGCCACCTAATGCTGGATCCTGGTTTAATGGTGCATAGGTGGGTTTAAAACTAAAATAAATTTGAAAAAAATCAAAGGGAATGATTAGTGCCAGTGGAGAAGAAGATTTTAAATGGACTTTTCAATGAACGATTCATTGTTTCAGCCTACAGGCCCAAACCCATGAGAGACTGACATCCTGGTGTGTTTTTGTCTCATTATTCACAATAACCATTGGGAGCGAACAAATAACCTCTTCGGTGGATAAACAGCGCCATCTTGTGGCACCAGATCAGCTAAACCTTCTCGGCCGGTGAGAAAATGAAGAAACAAAGATGACAGAAACTAATTTGTGGCGTTTTCCCTCCCTCCTGTCAATTGCTGAGCGGTATAGTTGATGTCCTCTGAAAGTTAACCTCGGAAAACCACGGAGCACCTGGAAAACAACCGGTGATGGTCTCCAGAAGCATGCATTGAACACTCAGGGGCTCCATGGAGCTTTTTTCTTCTTGCAGTCCATTTCTTTCCCTCTCCACCAGAACATTCTTTGCACCCACTGAACATTCACGTGGTCAAACGAGACTACAGGAAACCACGTGGTTTGAATCTGTCTGTGTGTACTAGATATTATAGTCAGCGCGTGTAACCACTTATCTCAGGAATGTGAAGGAATGCTCTATTTCGACATTAGAATTTAAAAATCCGTGAATTCGGGATGCATGTCAACAGCAACAAGGCCGGTGCAGAGATTTCAAGTAGACATTTTCTAAAATCGAACAAGAACTAACTTGTATGATACTTTAGATCCCTCATACTCATTGCGGCTCGCGAGCTGCATGCAGCTCCTCTAGTTTTAATTGGCGGCTCGAACTTTGAACTATATACAAACACAGCCAATGCATTTTTATATTCTGCTACATAAATATATAATGCACATTACGTGACAAGCATGCTAATATCTAGCTTTTAATTTTTTTTAATTAATGTTTTCAAAAAGGGGGTAATTGTCAAACATGGCAAAACAGCGTGCTGCCGTCGGGGTTCCAGCTTACCTGTATTGGAAGTGCTCACTTCTGATCATTTCTCATAATTACGACTTTTTATCTCGGAATTTCGACTTTTTACCTCGTAATTTCGTCTGAGACTTTTTTCTGGCGGAAACGGCCTTCCATACTAACATGGTATACACAGGACACAAAATGGATCTATGTGATCAAAAACAGACGAAAATGCGATGGAAAGACAGTCTTGAAAGCAGCGGTAAGGACGCGTCTGAAGAAGAAACGAATGAAAATCAACTTGAAGATGTCGGAGAGGGGACTAGCAAGGAAACGCCAGAGGTTCAGAGTAAAAAAAAAAAACGACATTCAAGATAAGCACAGGAAATTACAAGAAACAAGAACAGACCAGTTCTTATTTGTTCTTCATGGCTCAAGCCCTTTATGAAACGGCGGGGTGGTCTGGACCCAAATGCAACACACGGGAGAGCGCAAACTCAAGGCAAACAGTTGGGGTAGGGGAGTCAGGGCTGGGGGGGAAGAGACTGATATTCCCGGGGGAAAAACTCCAAAGAGTCTCAACAAAAAATCTCTTCAGCAAAGCACAAAATGACGAACATAAAACTGTCTCAACGAGATCCTCATCAGTCCTTATCAAAACGAAAACTAAAATTGGTCTCAACGAGATACTCTTCAGAAGTTCCACAGGAGCGACAAGCGCCGACGTTACCAGCAGGACAACACAGGAGGTCGAGGTCGGGGCCGGAGATCAGAACTGCAGATCCTACAGGCAGAATAATAATACCTCTGTGAGGGACAGGTGTGGGTAATTGAGACCGATTGGGCGAGCGATGGTGTGTTCGGGAGCAGTGGGAGAAGGCAGTGACGGCTGACAAACCATGACCATGGTTGCACATTAAACCTTGTGTTTAATGTGAAAAAAAAAATAAAAATAAAAATAAAAAAACTCTCCTGTTTCAAACGAAGCAACTTGGAGCGCCATTTCATATCAGCACATCCGGCATTTAGTGACATTTATGCGCCCGGCAGTGAACTGAGAAAAAGAAGAAGTGGCACAGCTAAATTCTTCACTTTGTCAGCAGCAAAATCTTATTCACAGAACAACTTCCACTGCCGAGTGTTTAACTGAGGCATCTTTTGAAATTGCTTGGATTTTAGCATGGACAAAAAAGCCATTCTCAGACTCTGAAATAGTAAAAGACTGTTCTTTGGCTTCAGCAGAAATAATGTTTTCTGAGTTGACAAGACGGACACGGTCCTTAAAAAAAATAAAAGGATTACAATTGTCTGATTCAACAATAATGAGACGAATGGGGTGGAAGGTGCGCATGGCACCTTGTTTCAGCATGGCAGTGGACAAAAGCACAGATGTCACCGATGTTGCTCAGCTGTGTGTCTGGGTGAGGTTCGCAAAAGAAAAGTCTTAGAGAAGAAATGTTGTGTTTGCTACCACTTCATGGCCAAACGAGAGGTGAGCAGAGCAAAGCAGGGGTTGGCCACTTCTGGAGTTTGGTTTCTGAAGCAGACTTTCCAGCACATACACGTGAGTCAAACATTTTCAACTATGAACACCGTCAAGAGGAAACAAAAACTGGTTGAGCCATGCTCATCTTGAACGCCTCACAATGATTGCAACAACAAACTACAAATACAACATGAACAAAGTCAAGGACATGCACGCCAACTTCCATTCAACCCAGTACTAAGGTAAATAATATATGATCTGAAAATGTATTGGCTGTGTTTGTTCTCCTATTCATGTGTAGAAATGCTCATTGTTGGGGGTTATTTGATATATTGTCATTAAAGTGGCTCCCCCTTTCACTTTGCTCTGCTAATGTGGCTCTTGTATGAAAAATAGTGAGGATCACTGCTTTAGATGGTTGTTAAATGTCATTATAATTACTGTGTCTCCGGTCAACGCTTCACAATTTCTTTACTCTCTCCCGTCTCCCAAATAAAATAATTAAGGACCTCAGGACTGAGTATGGGTCTGTCTGCGCCCCCTGGTGGCTGTTTAATGACATTTATAGGCACAACGTCCTGCGTCGACGTCGATGACATCACTGGTCATGTGCGCGTCTGTAGCCAATCACGTGTCCAGGGCGTGTCCGGTCTCCATCAATTCAACACAAAGCAGAAAACCCGTTGAGATGAGCCGTTTCCTCCCGTCCCAGGAAGACGAGGAAATGGTTCTTGTGACAAGCTGACTTTGTTTCCGGTGCAGTGACATCCGAGTGTAGAAATGTTCCCGGTGCCTTCCTGCTCAGCCCTCGGTGGCGGAGACATATTGGAGAGTATCCAGAGAGGAGATGTGGATCAGTGTGTCGTCTTCATTCGGGATGATCGATCAGTGCTCAAGCAGAGAGGTAAGAATGATCAATAAGATGCTTTTTGTGGAAATTGCGTTTGTGTGGAACTGTTGCTAATTCACATCATCAGATGAGAACACGAGAAGTAAACACACCTTTGTTATACATTGATAGTTTGTTTTACACATTTACCATAATATTTACCAAAAGCGTTGACATGACCTTTGAAAAGAACACGTTATAATAAGTGTTATAACTCGAAACGGAGTTTCAGACTTGATACTCGACAGTCGGATTGACGCTGAGTTCTACTCCAACCTGGTGTCAGGTGTGTTTGCTGCTCTCAGTGTTTGTGTTCCTCCAGGCTGGGGTGGTTTCACTCCCCTGCACTACGCTGCTCTCCACGGCAACCGCACCCTGGTCGACCTCTTCCTCAGCAACGCGGCTGACCCTAACCTGACATGTGACGCGGGACAGACAGCCTTCCACTTTGCCTGCAGGTTTGTGGCCGTTGCACCTTTTGAGGCGTCTGATCTCGGGTGGATCTTTAACGTGGCGAAACTTCTGAACCCGACAGACAAGGCAACGTCTTCATCATTCACCAAATGATGCAGAACGGAGCCGATCTGCGCCTGATTGACAGGCAGGGAAAGACCTCGCTGCATCACGCTGTCACTGGAGGGAGCATGTGAGTGCGCCGAACATCAGGTCGTGACCTGTAAATGTCCTCAGCGTCGTCCCTGTCACAGCAGAATGTCTTTATCTTCGCCCAGTGTCGCGGTTCACTATCTGTGGGAGACTGGAATGTTCCGATTCACAGACACAGACATGTACCAGGTGACCCCCCTTCACCTGGCTGCATCCACTGGAAACACAGAGGTAGTGCGTTACCTGCTCAGAGACCAGGTAGGATACGGGGGACCCCAACTAACTTACTCAGGAGGATCACACTGTGAAGATGTTGTTGTTTTTTGTTTTTTTTAACTTACCGACAGCCGTATTATTTCAATATGAATTCAGTCATAGTAGGGGCGTTGCTGCTGGCTGACAGGTGAGGTGTGTAGCTACTCGTAGATGACGTCCGCTCAGACCTGAAGGGCTGATGCCAGTGTGGCAGAACGTTTCACACCAGTGACCTGCGAGCAGAGCGGCTGGCGTTGCCGTACGTTCACTTCAGGCAGGTCTGAGTCCGGATTGTTCTCATTTATTGTTCCCAGGTGGTGGAAAAAGGTGTCTGAGCACGGCAGCTCTCAAGAAGACTCGTCACCTCTGAACGTACCTCCCTCATCTGACCCACTTGTTTTAACTTGATCTACTGATCTACTACCACCTCTTAGTGAATACTTGGAGTACTTTCTTCGGGGTTTCTTTCCTACTGCGCTGAATCTTTGGTGTTGTTCCTCACGTCGGGTGTCCAATCTCGTTCATTTAATCTCGTAAATAACTGAGTCAGACTCCAAGACTTGATGATTTGACAACAATGTCGAAGATGTCAGGAGATAATCCTACAGCTCAACTCTTTGTTTCAGAGATGTGCTGTGTATGCAGCTGACCAGCAGGGGGCGACAGCGCTTCACGTTGCGGCGGAGCGAGGCTGCGTGGAGGTGTGCTGGATGCTGCTGCAGAAAGCCGGATGCAGGTTGCTCCATGACAAGAACCATAGCGGCCTCACACCTCTGGACCTCAGCAGGCAGGGGAAGACATTCCGGTAAATGGATGCACCGGCAAGCTGCTGCGCTGAATCTAATCTGTGATTCAAATATCAAATGTACACGGTGCTCACGAATGTGTCGTTACCCTTTTACAGACATCAGCAGCTCACCAAAATGCTTAGTCTGTATTTTAATGAGCCAACTTACCACAAACCCAGAGAATCTCATGGTAAAAATTCAGTTTCACTCTTCCCGTGGAAACAAACACAAAGGTTACGTGCACTAAACCACACGTATGTGTGTGTGTGTGTGTGTGTGTTTCCATGTCGAATGTGACAGTCTTGTACTACTGGACCCTGCTGTTTCCGAGTCTGAGCGGAGCTGCGATTCTGCTGATTGCCGCCATGTTGGGAAGTTATGGGGGTGTGGCCTGTGGTGTGATGTTCCCCTGGCTGGCCAGGAGCATCTTCTCCCAGTACTACCGCATGACCACGTACCAGAGGTTTGGACAAATACGAGATGAAACACGATTCCAAAGTCTCCTGCTGTCCTATTTGTTCAGCCAGCAGCTGTCTCTCTTTCAGGTTACCCAACCCCATCTACCTGGGAACCCTCATTGCCGGCTTGTTCCACTCAGTGATCTGCTTCTATGGTAGAATTACACCTAATATCCTTTAAAAAAAAAGTGATGCCATACTCATACCGCCTTTCCAGAGGTTTAACTCGTCAGCTGGTTGGTGCTTATGATCCTTGTTTTTTGATTATGAAGACGACCATGTTGTGTTTTAGCAAAGGTTAACGTACGAAGAATGAAAGAGTCCACAAACGCGTGAACCAGAACACTGGGAGCAACACAGGAAGTGGAAATGGAAATTCCCCACGGTGTCATCCTTAACCTGGTGAATGTGTGTGGCCCGCCAGTGTCCTCATCCAAGTATCGATGGTCCACTTCTCCCTGGTGCTTGGGATGTTCTGTAAGGTTCTGACGCAGGACCCCGGGACTCTGCACAGAGCCGATGCAGACCCTCGCTTCTCCTGTATCGCAGAGCTGGTTGAGAACAACCAGAACCCGCAGAGGTTCTGTCCGTACTGTGAGGTAACGAATGCGTCCATCTGGTGATCGGCGCTGATCAGCTGTGTTGTTCCCTTTAACAGGGGGAAATACTGTGGGATGAGTAAGACGAATCGGACACGGTGCTCTTGCCTTCACTCGTCTTGTATTGAATCTAAAATGATATACAGCACAACCAGAATGATACATTTAGGACGCCTCAGCATGGAAGCACTCCGTCTCAGGACCTCAGTGTCCACCACCGAATTATTCTTTTAACCTAATCTCAGTCATGTAAATTATATTTTTAACCAGTACACAACATGAATTGCAACTTAGATTAATGATTTTTATCATTTTAACTCATGTATTTAAACTTGCAAATGAACTTGAAACCATGTTTTCCAGAAACTACGGTAAATGCAAAGATTAATCTGACCAACAGCAGTCACACTACCGTGCAAACATTGTAGCAGTTAGCTTAGCTTCACACAATGACACGGCTAGCTTGACTCGTAAACAACATAAAAAGTACAGTTTCACTGAATAAACACGACAACGAACCAGTAATAGTCAACATCGTGTGCCGCTACATTTATAGTGCTTTTTGTGCGTTAAATACCTGTAACGGGGGGAAATACTGTGGGATGAGTAAGACGAATCGGTCACGGTGCTCTTGCCTTCACTTGTCTTGTATTGGACACCCGAGGCATTACCAACAGATCCACGCACAATCAACCTTAACAAGACCCATCAAACCAACGAAAATAACAGAAATACAACAAATGGTCTGTGCAAACTCTATCACAGCTGCGTGAGACGCAAGTAAACGTGGAAACACTGATGAATCCTGTCGTTTTGCTTTCAGTTGTTTCAGCCGGACGACACCAAACACTGCAAACTCTGTGACGTGTGCATTAAGGACTATGATCACCACTGCCTGTTCCTCAACCAGTGCATCGGCCGGGGAAACCACCGCTCCTTCCTGCTCTTCATCCTCTCCATGATGACCGCCCACCTCCTTTTCATCGCCTCGGCAACAAGCTACCTGTACAACAACCCGGCGTCCGGTAGCGACGACGACGACGACGATGGCGGCGGCGGCGGCGGCTTGTCATCGTGGCTCAGTTATCTGGGGGAGGAGTTCTGGGTGGTGGCTCTGATGGTGATGAATGCGTTGACACTGCTGTGGGAGGTGTGGCTACTCAGCGAGCAGTTTGACGCCATCGCCACGGGAACAACCACTTACTTCAGACACTTTGACGCCCCGGCAGGGCGGAGACCCCTGGGGCAGCGATGGGTCACTGTGCTGACGTTCCTGCTCGAGGGGCGGAGATGTGTGAGCAGAGGACCCGGGGGAGGGGACCAAACTGCGATCGACATTTGAAACCGTCGCGTATTTCACATATCCCACTTTCGTCCATATTTCATTGCATATGTAACACGTGCAGACGAGCTGTTGCATCAGCTGCTGACGGTTGTTACGTTTTTGGAAACACCCAGACACCATGTTTCCACCCAGCCAAACAACAGAGAATATTCACGCCGATTTCCTTCTCACGTAGTTTCTGAGAAACTGTTTTAGCAGGGAAGTGATGCTGTGAAGGTCGCAGCTGTCTCCTGTCCTTGTTGAGATGCCAGAACATCATCAGCTCCTCTGACCATGAGCTGACTTTGTCGTCTGTGCGTTCTCCGAGCTGCTCCGGGTCGTTTCCACTTGCTCTCCTCTCACTAATGGGACACACACTTGTCATGCCATCAATTAACTGCACTCATTTCCTACGTGTCCCTTCAGACCATATTTCTCGATGGTAGATGATGTTCTCCACACCCCTGTGAGGCTGCTGTGTCTGGACTACGTGAGAGCGCATGTGATGTGATTTATCGTCTGCTCCCACGTGCATATCGATGTGTTGAGTGCATGTACGCCTGCGGCTGCTTTTGCAGTATTTTTATTTATGTCCGGGAACAATCATGTAGGATCCCAGGATGAGACCTCATATTTGTTCTGTTTTTTGCACTGTTTAATAGAAAATATTAAAGGGAATGAAAGAACAAGCTTTTTTTTTTTTTTTTTTTTTTTGCGGACCATCAGATGAGTACAGTAAAACATTTGAAGGAGACATAATTTGCAGAGAATCAGCAGTTTTCACTTCTCCATCAAAGATAGCTCACATCCTGATTGAGACCTGTTGCAACAGCTGTGTGTGAGCCGTGTGAGTGGCTTTCCCCTCAAGTCCGTCCTGAGAGACAGGGGAAGTACTACTGGCATGACTCTCCCTTCCTTCGACCAGGCCCTGGTCACACCATTCCTCAGGCGGCCGTCACTCATGACAGCCACAGCTCCCCGTTCACTTTGGGAATGTGAACGTTATCCGTTTAGTGGACGATGGAGATGTCAGTGGTGTCTTTGTGTGACTGAGAGAGCCTGTGCTGTGGTCCCGATGGTCCCAGAGGAGAGGGAGACGGGTTCACTGCCATGAATCTGTCCAGGATTATTCTGACTTGTGACGCACCAGGGGAGCTGGCAGGTAAGAGTCTGGTTTTACCCTCTTGACCAACAGGTCCAACAGGTCAAATCTTAACGCTCCACCTCAGATTCTGACCTTTCTGAAAACTAGCAGGCAACTTTATAGTGCAGTTCATAAGCACTGGCAAGTAAATGTGATTATCAGGGAAAACATGATCAGCAGTAAAAAAAAAAAAAAGGGAAATCATTTAATATATATTTGATAGTGAAAACCCAACTCATTAGAATACAGACTTTCACAGAGCATGAATGAAAAAAAGGGTAAATTGAATTGATTGAATTAAACAAAATAGAGAGAATCATGGTTCCGTTAGAACTCTGGGCTCTACTATCTGCCCTGGCTGAGCAGATCTGAGAGCTCTGCTGTGTTCATAGTCTATCAACAGATCATCCTGGTGTATCCTGGTCCTAGTTGAGGGTGTAAACCGTTTTTACCATGAGATGATATGACAACCCGTGACCTAACGGCTGTGTAGAACGAAGTGTTAACCTTGGCACTGACTGGTTCTGCTGTGTTCTGAAGCTCAGCTCTTCTGTCTCTGGGCTACGTTGCGTTCACATCAGGCCGCTTAACTGCAGAATGGATGTGGTTTCAGCAGATCCACCGCCCCCGCCCCCCTTGTGCACTATAGGAACAAGAACATTGCACCCCTGAGTGTTGTGGCTTTAAACCATTGACACTGCAGAGTGGCTGAGGAGAGCATGAGTCAGGAATCCTCATTCCTCACATACAGTTCATCAGCCCCTCTCATTGTCTGTCACACTCTGCAGCACAGACCAGGACGATTATCACCGGCATGTCAAACGTGTAGTTTCTGAATGCGTCTTTGGGGCTGTTCCTCTCCGTGAGCTCACAGCCCGTGGAGACGAAGACTGGGGACAAGACAGAACACCAGCCATATTTATAGATGGTGAGAGATGATGCTGGGAGTGTGTGAGCGGCAGGCAGGCAGGAGGGGAGAGGGAGACAGACGGAGAGAGAGTGGGCAGGGCTGGAGGCATGTGAGAGCACCACCACACAAGCCAGTGGGACAGAGAGGGGGAGTGAGACGGAAGTGAAGAGGAAGAGTGCAGGGTTAAGTGCTTGTAAGTGTGTGTGTGTGTGTGTGTG
>JBBMJM010135648.1:0-12053 GCA_037832705.1 Centriscus cristatus
GTGTGTGTGTGTGTGTGTGTGTGTGTGTGTGTAAATACACGGTGTTTGCTGAATGGATTGTCCAGAGGAAGCAGAAAGACACGTGATGGAGATGACGCCAATCAGGTATCATCAGCCTTTTACCGACTCAAAAAAACGATCATGGCTGAGACACTGACAACAGTGAGTGTTTTTGAATCCTCATTTTTTGCTTAATATACAGTACATAATGTCAATATTTCTCTTCAATAAATAGAAAAAAATAGAAAATAAAATAAATTCAGTGTATTAAGCGACTTGTTGACTTGTTGTTAAGTTGGCACTCTAAGTTGATTTATTTTTTGTATTAAAATATTATTAAGGTGTCGATTTCTTTTTGTAAATAGTTTTATTTATTTATATTAAGTTACTTATTTGTCTTTTATATAAATTAGCAGCAATTTGCATATTTCCGTTTTGGCTGTTTTTTTTCCTGCCTGCTGGTCCCTGTTTTTTGTTTCCGTCTTTTTATTTTTTCTTTTCGAACTGCAATATTTGCAACTATTTGTCAGGTACATTGGTACAAGGTCGATTAACTGAAATCAGACACTGATGGCACAGGTCGAGGGGTACTTGGCTGAAAAAATATTTCATGGGGGGTACGTCACTGAAAAAAGTTTGAGAACCACTGCCATAGAAGAACTACTTCCAGCATACTGTCCTGAACAGGAAAGATGTGACATCAGCCAACATGTACTGGTACTGACCAACATGACAGTTCTTTGAGTCTTTAGACAAAACCACTGTCCCTTTGTGGGTTAGTGTTTGTGTCTGCTGTGACCACCTCAGTCCCTGGGAGTGGACATTATGTTCATCTCCATACGTCCCCTTGTGTCTGTGCTGAAAGGAAATGTGATGACCTCGTTCATACTATTGTCCGCGCAACCTTTCCACTCCTACTCAACACAGACGTGCGCTGGTCTATGGAGACTAACGGGTCACTGTCTGATGGGCGACACACAAACAGTGTCCTCCAGCCGGGCACGTTTTCAGCATTTGACACGAGACGTGTCTGTGCTACACGTTCATTCATTTGATCAAATGGCAGCAGTGCAAAATCATTGGATTATTTGAATGTGAATGACATCGACAGGCAAATGCATTTTCAATCAAGTGAGTGCACAAATACCTGTGTTCCACTGAGGCCACAATGAAGCCCTGCGAGGCGAGTTCAGTGCATATCGCTGAATACAAAGTCCTGGTAAAAACAACAGCAAAACCAGGGTAATGTGTTAAGACGGGCAGTGTACACTCAACATAAGAGGGAATGATGTGTGTACCTGAAAGCTCCCAAACCATGAGAGAAGATAACGACAGGACACTTTTCCTTTGATTTAAATGGAGCGTCCCAGTATGCGGGAATCTTGACCTGTCCTGAAACAGACGAAAACACCAGTGTTCATCACAGAGAGTGGAACTGAAGGTGGACTGATATTTACTGGGTTATTTGATCACCTCGTCCTATTTCTGTGTCGTTGTGCTGTTGCTGTGTATGTGCAGTCCCATCTTAGACTTTTAACGTCTTCAATGATGCCTTCATTCATTCAATGGTGGTTTTTACGGGTTATAGTCATGCTGCCGTCTACCGTTTTCAATTGATATTCCAGCCTGGGGGGTGTATTAGTAATAACGTGTGCCCTGGATTATTGTGCAATAATGACCTGACGTGTAAGAACGTTTGCCTGAAACTTGTTTCCCAATAGGTATAAACACAATGGCATGATTACGACACACTGAGCAACGATATCGTTCCACTGAGGTGTGTCCAACTGTTTCACTTGTACTCCTCTTCTTCTACCCTTATCATAGGCATTTGGGACAGTGCATGGACTGGTTTACCAAAGAGATGGTTGAAAATCCTTTCACTGAGAGTCCTGTTGATTTTCAGAAAATCTGCTAATCCACTGAAATACTCTCTGCATGGGATCCAGTCCGGCTTGTCTGCTTGTTCTGTCTCCTGACAGGGATAGTACAGGCGGAAGAAACAGCCCTGTTTGGTGAGATAAACATTTTAGTTTTAGTGATACAACCACACCCAGTGTTCTTTCAAGTGATGAGACCAGACCACATCATTGTGGGACTTTAAAAATTCTCATGGTCTTTCCTAACTAGATTTAAACTAATCGAAGATGTGAAGTAGCTCAGCCTGTAGAGCAGGTACCTGCACCGTGTGATCTGTCATCAGGTCTGTGCAGCCCACCGGGTGAGGGCCTTTGGGTGGAGGGATCCTGTGGCTGTTACTGCAGGTGTTCCCCATGGCCAACAAACCAAAGTAACTCCTCCTGTGCTGACACATGAACCCGCATTTACATCAAACCAACTCACAGACATTTGCAGAACGACGGTGCTGTTCATCCCTATAGTTTGTGTTAATTGTGTACTTTCACCCTGAACAGAATAAAAATCATTTATTGTCTTTTTACAGCAGTTACACTGCTGTAAATGAAGCCAGAGCACTGCTCCTGTTGGTATAATAAAAAGTAGTGCAAGTCGAATATCCAATTAAATTTAATTAGTATAAAACGAACTGTGAATAAAATTAAGTTAAGTAAAAAATAAAGTAACAACCTGTTAGGCACCAGCTGGACCAACACTTGGACATAATTGTGAAAGTGAAGTAAAGTAACATTACGTGGTATTTTAGTAAACGTGACTTACTTAACTAAACCTACTTGTTCTCCGTTAGTTTAAAAGTCAAATGTAAACTACACCTGAAACATTGACTCGGCGGTCAAATAAACGCCCGTGAGTTACTTCAGCGGTAACTAACGTCACAGCTGCCACCGGAGTGGACCGGACACTGGAGGAGGTTCCACGGCAGCTAGCTGTTAGCTGTTAGCTGTAATTCACGGAGCACGAAAATTCGGCTTTTTGAAACGAGCTTACCTGTGACACAGTCGTACGCAGTTTGCCAATGATACTTCTATCAGCTTCGCACCATCACAGCTCATCAACTTCTGCTGGTGAATGTCCTGGTACGAGTCACCGGGCAAGACTGGCGGCCCGTCATCGCCCGGTGGAGGTGTAACCTAGCTCCGAGAACCACAGGCAGGGACACAGCCGGCCGGAGGGAGGGTTTATTTGTTTCCATCACCAGCATGTTTTAAGGCATCAGCCCCCTCATAGACACCCCTCGGTTACAGTGGTGTTTCTATCGGGGTGAGAGGGAATGAGGCGGAAGATAAGGCTGCGAGGGAGGCAACAAAGAAGAGGAAGGCGGACTTAGTAGTAGGCATCAATAAATCAGAAATTACAAACATAATGAAACCAAGATTACGGAGTAGGTGGTATTGACAGTGGGAGGAAGAGAGGACAGGACGGTGGTATAATAATAATATACAAAGGAAAGTGGGAGACATGAGAAAGACAAGACGGGACAGAAGAGATGAAACAATAATGAGAACACTTAGGTTTGGACATCCTGTACTTAATGGTACACTGGATAAAATGTGAGAAATGTGGGCAACCAGAAACAATAGAACATGTGATGGTGCAATGTCAGGGAAACGAACAAGGAAGACAGTAAGAAAACTTACGAGCAACAAGATACCGTTTGACCTCAGTACCATGTTACAAGAACATACCGGAAGCAGATGCTGGCAGTTCATGTTGGAGTTCTTTGGAGTAAGTGGTTTAAGGGGGAGGATGTTATTATTATTATTATTGTTGTTGTTGTTGTTGTTGTTGTTGTTGTTGTTGTTGTAAAATCAATTTTAAAAATCACCTAAAATGCAGTTATTTAGGAGAGGGCGCGATAGAACGGTTTAAGTCACACTCCATACCAGTAGGCGGCTGTAATGCACCTGTAATGCACCAAATCGTTGTTTGCCAAACGCCATTAAACAAGAAGAAGAAGAAGCCTTTTTTTTTGTTTTGTTTTTTTTCCTGACTGGTGCCAACTGTGGCTGGCCTCTTTCATGGGACCCAGATTTAAAAAAACACTCAATCATGGCTCTTTGGAGGGAGCCGGATCTTGAAGAGAAGGGAGACATTCTATTCAGAGAGCTTTTCCAAAGACTCAACCAGGGGAACTCGTTTCCAAGGAAACGTTCACAATTGGAAGGTCAGATTTGGATCTGAATAATTCACACTTCACACACACATCCCACCAATATCTAGTCTACTGATGAGAATGATTGTGAGACTGATTCAAATTTACCATGCCCCCATACATTGAAGGCGAGTCCCAACTGTCACTATTTGTCCGTGAATTCCTGAAATATATAAATAAAACCAAAAGTAATATGAGCAAAGACACTGCATATTTTATCACAGATTCAATCATGCGCTCCAAAGACTGTTATGAACCCTCCGAGGCGAGAGGTGGCAGTATGCGCCTGAAATGACGACCCAACATGTCACAAAGAGGACTGCTGAGGGGTTCTTGTAAAGCAAAACAACTTTAACGCAATTTGTCACCTCCCGTTCGAGTTGATATGAAGTTGGTGAGTAAAAATGTCTGGATAAATGGGAATATCATGTACATGTTACAACCCGCACGGAAAGAAATCTGGTCACATTTAAAGTTAGCTTAGCAGCTAATCGCGTTTACTTGTAACCTCACAATAGTGACTATTAGCTTGATACACTATTTCTGATAGAAGAATCACATAGCTGTGTATCCTTAGCTCATTTTAAACAATATATTGTTCATTTGCTTCTTTCATTCAGTATTGCCTGTCTGGGCATCCCACATTGCCTTGCAATGTCCTCAAATTTAAATCCACCACCATCATGCTGGACTGTGGGCTGGACACCACCTCGGTCCTCTCCTTCTTGCCCCTTTCTCTTGTGCACAGGTGATACTTCTCTCATTCATCCATTCATCATTCAATATTTTGTGTCAAATCATGAAAAATTATTGTTGCCCCCTTTCAGCCCAAGACTTTCAAAACTACTTGGCTGGGTCTCTAAAGATGGAACCTTGAACTTAGAGAAGGTGTGTGACTGATCAGTAATGTATTTAAGAGCAATTTTATATTTGTGTTGTTTTTTTCCTCCATGATTGTGAATAAAAAAAGGGGAAATCAACACATGTAGTTTTCTATTTTCTTTAGTTGACAGCTAATGGGTTGTCTATGTTTGCAGGAGCTGAAGGAATGTGGAGGCAGAGTGTTTGTGGACTCACAGCCAGAGTTTTGTCTTCCTGAGGTATTCTTCCCACCGACAGCGACACTGTTGTCAACAGAGGAATGTTTAAAAGCTGGAATTACATTAGTCTTTATTTGTAAATTACTAGAAATTCTTAGAATGTGTGACATTTGTGAGGTGACTAATAATGATCCTGTTGTTAGTATTTCATATCTTGTAACTGAAATGATATTCATATCTCCACCCTGTTAAAATAACGCCATATTTTAATCTTTAAAAAGAAGAAGAAAGAAGAAGGTGTCAATGTGTAGTACATTCAGAACAAAGTAGGTAAATAAATGTAATCATCTACATTCACAGAGAGAACTGCTGGATCTGTCAACCGTTGACGTCATCTTGATCTCCAACTATCACTGTATGATGGCCCTGCCCTACATCACTGAGCACACAGGCTTCACAGGAACCGTGTACGCCACAGAGCCCACCCTGCAGATTGGCAGGTAATGGTCGATATAGATTGTGATCGAAATCACTGAAGAAATTGCTGAATGAGATGATGTTGAAAATGACTTCAATGTCTGCAAATGATCAAAATTAAATACTATGGAATGATTTTACATATGAAAATGTTTCATGACAGTAGATGCTGATTTTGAATGAATCCAGCATGCAGCCATGTCAATATACACATCCCAGTCAGCAATTCCCTCTAGAGCTCTCATGGTGATAGGACCTGCTTCCATCTTATTCCCTCATTTCCCTCTATCTATCTATATCTATCTATGTGTGTGTCTGTCTTGCGGTTAACAGACACGAACCACTTGTCCACAGGGACAGTCCACTGCGGCTATTGTGGAGTTCTAGACACAGATGGCGAAAATGTCTCACAATGAGTAAGAATCCTTCAACAGATTCCTGGATCCAGATGGTTCCAGAACACTACCCAACATTTAATCATCTGGTCCTGGTCCATTAGCAGCATTCCATTAAGAACTTAAGTTAATTTCCTAAAAGCCAAAAACAGAACCTTCTTGTTTTTATACAGTTTTATGATTTTGAGAATCAGTTGCACCATCTGGTGAATTTAAAGAATATACAATATCCACCCCTCCACCACCCATCTATTCCCGAACCAACACCTTCACCACCCCACCATCCATCCATCCATCAATCTTCAAAGATTTTTTAACTGTTTCAACACTTTATTCCTCTGAGACTAAAATACGTCCTTAAATGTTCTTTCCTCAGGCTGCTGATGGAAGAGCTGGTGAATTTCATGGAGAGAGTCCCCAAAGCACAGTCTGCCACCTGTTGGAAAAACAAGGAAATACAAAGGTAGAGGAAGAAAGAACGAAAGAAAAGAGCTTTTCAGGTGTCCATTCCCAGCCAACCTCACCCTGGGTGGAGTTGTTCATCCCCATCAGGTCATTGAGCAGGTAGACTGCTGTCCATAAAAGACGCTGTTGGCCACAGGTGTTGATATTTGGTTTTGGAGAGTGTTCCTTGCAAGACCTCACTGTGAGTCTCAGCAGTGGGATGTTTTGAAAAATACAATCTACATTCCATATGCATCTGCTATTGCTAAAACCCTGAGATAATGTTTTTTTTTCTTAATTTCTGTACTGGTCAGTGAGTGATGATGATGATGATAATAGTACGTCACTGTGTTGTATCAGGATGCTCCCTGGGCCACTGAAGGATGCCATGGATGTGTGGACATGGAAGCGATGTTACAGTATGCAGGAGGTCAACTCTGCCCTCAGCAAAGTGCAGCTTGTGGGTTATTCACAGAAAGTGGTAATGACTGTTTTTATTTTTCATTTATTATTATTTATTTTTATTTTTTATGGGTGGTGTCTTTTTTTAATTTTTTTTTTAATTTTTATGTTCACTTTACACATTAAAACTACTCAGTCACACAAGGTTACAGAGGATCCCTGGTATATGGTGCCGACAAATTTATTTACGTAGTGAATATTTAGCTACAGCTATACCATCTCCTCCTCTCCTCCTCCTGTTGTTGTCACAAGTCTGTATTTAATAAGTGGTCCCCATCTCTTCCCCTCCATCATTATGAATTCTTTCCAACGACTTCTGTCATAGCTTCAATCCATTTTTTTTATTGTCTGGTGGGCATGTAACTTTTCCATAACCTGAGGATATTTCTTGCTGCTGTGTCCATCCTGACCTTTCTAATTGTAAATTAAAACACTCCCAGTATTCACTGAGTATATTCAACCCAAAGTGGTTGTATCAAATGGCATTCCAATAGCACATGAATGAAAGAGACACCTTTTTGTTGTTGGGATTGGGTGTAGGTCTGTCTAATTTGCAACCTTAGTAGTCAAGGCACTGTGGAAAACAGAATTTGCAGAAGACAATGTAGGTTGAAAGTGGTTGAATCTGTAGGACTTTTTTGGTCATTCTGAGCTAAGAAACAAGTGAACCATGCCACTGAAAATGTGTTTTTTGTGTGTGAAGGAGTTGTTTGGAGCGGTACAGATATCCCCATTAAGTTCTGGCTACTCACTGGGGAGCTCCAACTGGATCATCCAGTCTCATCATGAGAAAATCTCCTATGTGTCGGGGTCCTCACTCCTTACCACTCATCCACAGGTAGGTTTTTGTTTAAATATGGAAGCTGATGCACTGAAGCTTCATCTGTATTTCGGTCACTGACTAGAGTACGCCAAGCTTAAGGCCATTAAATTTGAAAAGATTTTGCAGTGAACGTCCAGAATAGCACTGCGTGCGTGTGTGTTCCATCCTCTGCATTCACAGCATCCCCACCAAGTCAGTGAGAGCCAAGCCCACCCAGTTCACGCCTGAACACGGAATAAAATAATCCTCACTGGAACAGGATGGACTTGTAATTATTTGATGTCCCACCACGTTACAATGAGTTGCTCTGCTCTCCTCTTGCAGCCAATGGACCAAAGCTCCTTGAAGAACAGTGACGTTCTGATCCTGACAGGCCTCACCCAGATGCCCACCGCCAACCCAGACGGCATGCTGGGAGAATTTTGCAGCAACCTCGGTTGGTTGACATGTTGTAGATTTAACGACGAATCAATATGTTTCATAACCTTATGATTTCTGTGATTTTAGCCATGACGATTCGAGCGGGAGGCAATGTGCTGGTCCCATGTTACTCCTCAGGGGTGATCTACGACCTGCTGGAGTGTCTCTACCAGTTTATTGAGAGTGCTAACTTGGGGACCACGTCCTTCTACTTCATCTCACCTGTCGCCAACAGCTCCTTGGAGTTTTCTCAGATATTTGCCGAGTGGTGAGGAACTGTTCATCCAAATGATCTCTCACAGCAAATGCACAGACAATGTTTGTATTCTTTGTATTATATTATCATTCTGATTATATTATATAACAATATTTATTCATAATGCAGTGGATTGTGGTGCCTCTGTTGTTCTGGGTACACGGAGGAGGTCAGAGTAAGGGGACTGGCGGGAGCATGGTGTGTTTTGTGGGTTGACAGGTGCGGGGCGTGTCCATGGGTACATTGGTCTGTGAGGAGGGAAACCGTTGGGAGGAGATCACGGCATTGTTCCAGCTTTTCCACCATCTGAGAGGGAGAGAGTGTGCAGAGATTGGCAGTGTTATGGAGGTGGTAGAACGAGGTCTTCCAGATGTGGTTGATACATTTGAAGGCTGTTTTCACACCAAGATCTGATGAGGAGAGGTGGACAGAAAAGATGATGATGGTTTTGGTTTTTGTTGATTGGGTCTGGGGAGGGGTGCCAACCACGATGGCTTTGGTCTTGGAGCTGTTGAATTGGAAGAAGATGTGCTCCATCCAGACCTTTTATCTTCTCCAGGGATGAGGGTGGGGTTGCAGCTATGGCTTTTGCATACAGCTGTGTTCCATCAGAATAGCAATGGGGGATGTGAGGAAGATGAAGAAAGTTCACAGCTAGGCTCTCACACCTCCTGTCGTTTTTCAATTCATACAGGCTGTGTCACAACAAGCAATCAAAGGTGTATCTTCCAGAACCTCCGTTTCCCCACGCAGAGGTATGTCCTGCAGCAGATGCAGTAGATTGTGACTGTGTATCAGTAAACCTTCTCTCAGATTCCTCTCTGAGAAGGACCATGGGACTGGCTGATGACCTTGTCATTTTACAACCTTCATACTTTTATATTCAGGTTCTTTGCAGTACACATACCATAATTTCCGGACTATAGAGCGCACCTGATTATAAGCCTCACCCCGTACATTTTTAAAGGAAAAAACATTTTACATACATCAGCCGCACCTGTCTATAAGCCGCAGGTGCCCACATATTCCACCTGTCTCACTTTCTGCTAGAGCGCCCCTCTCAGCTGTTGGCCGCACCTTTGTATAAGCCTCATGGTTCAAAACTTATGAAAAAAGTAGCGGCTTATAGTCCGGAAATGACGGTAATCACACTGATCATCACAACTCCTTTGCTTTGCTCCTCAGTTTTCACAACCCCTTCTTCATCTGACATCTGTTTCAACATGATATGCTGTTACAGAAATATCTCAGTGTATAGAAGTGTTTTGATCCATTGGGAATCAGCCCGGAGAATGCTCCACCGGAGAATGACGTGATTCAGATTCGGATGTACTCTTATTTATCCCTTTGGATGGCCCCTTCAGGGAACTTAAAAGATTAAAGTGATGAGTGAGACTGATGACTGGAGAAGCTGGACCTCTGTTTCAGCTCATCCAAACCAACAAGTTGAAGCATTACCCCAGCATCCATGGAGACTTCAGCAGCGAGTTCCGTCAGCCCTGTGTTGTGTTCACCGGACACCCCTCTCTGCGCTTTGGTGACGTTGTTCACTTCATGGAGCTGTGGGGCAGATCCAGCCTCAACACCATCATCTTTACTGGTGCGGATTTCTTCACATGAACACAACTTCTCCTGGGATCGCACAGATCCATCTGAAGCCTCTGTCCTCTGCTTACACTATTAGAACCAGACTTCTCCTACCTGGATGCGTTGGCTCCCTACCAGCCACTGGCCATGAAGTGTGTGTACTGTCCAATTGACACCCGCCTCAACTTCCACCAAGTATCGAAGCTCCTCAAAGAAGTTCAGGTAGGTCGTCCCTTCATGAAGAAAACCAGCATCGATACGCAAATGTGTTAGGGGAATGTCGTGACAGGAAGGTGGTGGTGGGTGTTGGTTGAGTGCTCCGTCCACAACATACCACGTCTTCAGCCCCTTCCGAACAACGTCCCCTTTCTCCTGCATCATCTGGGTTTACTCCACAGTGTCTGTGATCTGGAGCGATTCCTAAAAGAATTCACGTTTTTATTGTTGCCCAAGTGTGAGGACACAGTCTTTCCTTCCCAGATATTTTATTCAGTGAGGTGGTAGACTTAATTTATCTGTAAGGTTTGGTGGGTATCCATGAGTTATCCATTAAACACTTAAAAAATGTCAGTCAGATCATGATTCATTTAAACCATTTGATGCCCACTCAGGTACGACCTGTTCACCTCTTTGTTGCAGCCCCTCCATGTGGTGTGTCCAGAGCAGTACACCCAGCCTCCACTGACCCAGTCGCACCGCTCGGACCTAATGCTGGAGCTGCAGCCTCCTCCCATGTCCTACAGACGCTGCTCTGTCCTCAACCTTCCCTTCAGGAGGCGTTACGAACGAGTCTACATTCTGCCTGAGGTTGGGATTGCAATGCAGCAAAGAAAGTTGAGTCTCCTGTTAACACAAATGTCTGCACATTGAATAACTATCTCGTTTCTTAGCTTGCCAACTCCCTGGTGCCCTCTGAGGTCAAACCTGGGGTATCTGTGGCGACCGTGTCGGCCGTGCTGCACTCCAAAGACAACAAACACACACTGCAGGTGTTTGACCATCAGTGACATCGTTCTTCTCTGAACCAATTCTTCAGCACTCTTCATTTCTCCTCTCATGTGTTGCAAGTCACTGGCCAAGCCCCCTCCAGCACCCCCCACCAAGAAAAGGAAAAGGGTAGTGGAGGAGCCCCCAGTTGGACGTGCACCCAAGCCCCTGCTTAGTGGAGCTGTGCCTCTGGATGCTTTCCTTTCCACATTACAAAAGGTCTGGAACATTTACAGTCAGCAGCTTCATATTTTCAGAGAACATCTGTCAACGTCTTGTGACGTGATTCATGCCTTCCCCCTCCCCAGCACGGCATCACAGAGGTGAAGGTGGAGGAGACAGCAGACGGACACATTCTGCACCTGCAGGCTGAGGACACACTCATCCAGTTAGAGGAAGATGGGACACACATTGTCTGTGACAACAATGAGCCACTTCGCACCACCCTACGTGACCTGGTGCTCCGCTTCCTACAGAAGCTCTGACCTGTTGACCTGACAAAGGAAGGACTGAATCGCACCATCAGCACTGTACAATAAAATGTTATGTTTCATGATAATACAGGATTTAGAGACAAATTGCTGCAGTAAATTGGCTTAGAACATTTCACTGCCATGAGGAGATATTATTGTAGTCTACACTAGTGTTAGGTTTGCATGGCCTCACAAAAGGTTCCTGTTTACAAAGGTGTCACTCACGATTCTAATGAAGTGAGTAAATCTCAATGCATGACAGGTAGTCAAAATGCAGAACCCTTATATTTTTAAAATTTTGAAAACAACTTGAAAAACAATCCACATAATGTAAACAACCATTAAAGCAACTGTGCTCTGGAGTTGAGACATGTAAACAGATGGACTCTTCCAAGCTGTTTGGCTGAAGTATTTTCAACTATCACATGTGGGATCCAGTGTTTGAGTCATCTCCCTGAATTCAATTCAATTCAATTCAATTTTATTTTTATTGCCCAACATCACAATTTACAATTGTCTTGATGGACTTTACAGTCTGTACATTGCTACACCCTCTGTCCTAAACCCTCAATCAGGGTGAGGAAAAACTGCCCAAAAAACCCTTATAACAGGGGGAAAAG
>JBBMJM010135656.1:0-12050 GCA_037832705.1 Centriscus cristatus
CTCTCTCTCTCTCTCTCTCTCTCTCTCTCTCTCTCTCTCTCTCTCTCTCTCTCTCTCTCTCTCTCTCTCTCTCAGGACTGCCGCACGCGTGCAGACACTGTTTGACTTTAAATGATTAAGTACAGATGCTGTGTGGGTGAGCATGGCTGCCCTCAAGTGAAGCAACTTCATTTTGTGACTATAAGATAAAACCAGCCAATTACATTTTGCTAATTCCAGGGATTGAACCACTTAAGAACGATGCTTGGCGTTTTGTTTCGAGAAAACGCCGGAATTGGATCACCAAGTTTGGATCACCACCATAATGGAAACAATTAACAGATGTTGTTGTTGTCTTTTAGCCAATTCATTTCTAGGCATTGACCTCATGAAGTGAATGTCTTCCGTCCCCTTCAGGTGTCGCCTCACACATGTGCGTAGGTCCAGAGGGCTACTGGGACCCCCAGGGACCTGACTTTACGAACTGTACCTCCCCCTGGGTCAACCTCATCAGCCAGAAGGTATGACGCCGCATGATATCATGACTCGTAATTGTATTCGCAATCAATTTCAGTCGTGCTGCTGCAGAATCCTAATTCATCCATGTGTGCATACCCCTGTAGCCTTTTCTCCACAGCTCACGACATAATTTAAAGACATATCAGCGGCAGTGGGAGTTGCTTTTCTTTTTCGTCAGGTCTTTGTCTCCTTGTAATTGGGCTATAAATGTCATTGATTGGGGTGTGAGGGGTGTGCTTGTGTATGTTTGCTGCGCTTGGATTCGGTGGAGTGAAAACGGATCTGACAGGACCGTCGTCTAATGGACTGCTCTGGGTAACAGCTAATCCGGACCGCTTTCTGTCCTGCGGCACGCTGCAGCCGTTATTTGCATTCCATACTTCTCGAGCACAAACGATTTGTATCTCCACGACCGCGGGCGAGATATTATGCAAAGCCTCGTATAAAACCTTCTATGTTTAAATCTGTAATAGAATCAAATAAAAAGAGAAGGTTACAGCAAGTGAGGAACGGGGGTTCCAGGTTATGAATTGCAGAGAATGTTGAAAAATGTCCCCTTAAACTCGCAGGACCCTGAGGCTTGCATGTTATAACACTTATGATCTACTCGACGGCACAAAACTCGGCCCATTAAACAAATGGCAGTTTGTAGATATGGATGGAGAACGGCTGCTGGCGAGCGGGATACACAGGCAGAGAAATTACCACGTCAAGTCGGGGACCAGGACGATTACGACTGTATGGTTGTTGCTGAGGCTCGCTCAGCTTCCTCCACACTCAAGTACAGTTTTCACTACGACTACGATTTATTATCCGACTGTGATCTCACAATCGGTGCGTGTGTTCAAAACAAAAGATTACATCAGATGCACAGACAGTCAGCAAAGCAATTAACCTGGCATCCGTTCAAAGACAAAAGAAGCTGGAGACGGAGGGAAAGCGTCCTCTGATGACACGCCCCCTGCACCCCCCCTCTCCGAAGACTACGTTTAAACTCACAGGAAATAAGTGCAGTGCGTTGTCGTGGAGGAAACCAAGCTCGGTCTGTTCTCGTCATGTGTGTGTGTTTTAACCTCTTTCAACCAGCGCAACTAGTCCATGAAGTTGTTGTAAAACCTCAAAGCTGACCTTTGAACCTTTGAAAAGGCCCCAGCAGCGTTGCTGTTCATTAACAAGACACCAACTTTTATCATTTGAAGCTGCAGCTGCAGGGGTGAATTCACCATCCAGAGACTGGAAAAGTCTTGCCGGGCTCAGACTTGACTTTTGGAAATGAGTTTAATTGCTGGCCTACATTGTTCCGTGGTTGGATGAGGTCAGCTGATCCAAAACAAGTTGCCGCGTGCGTCCTGTCAGTTTAGAACGTATGCCTCTAAATGAACAGTCACATTTAAATGGAATCACTCTTATCTTCTTCCGGTTAAGGGTCATCAGGTGACCTTTCATCTTTAAGGTCAATTATGTTTCAACTCGTTCAAGTTCAGCACAGAAACAAACAAAGATGTCTGCTCCGTCGCTATGGCAACCAGGTGAGAGAAGTTTGCCAATGAACTCCAGAAGACAAATGTTTTGTGTGTGTAAAAAGAAGCAAAACTTTCTGGACTAGTGTACATGCGCTTCTTTCTTTTTCTTTTTTTTTTTTTTACTGTTACCCATCGATAAGTCCGCCTCCGGCAGTGGTACGATATGTCCTTCAGGTAAATAAAGGCCCCAAATGTACAGAAGCCCGACAAGGACAAATGCATTTTTCTCCAACATACTGCATCTTCTCTTGCTTTTTTTTTCCGAGGAGCTGATCTTTGTGGCAAATGTAGCACTATCTATCTCACTGTGCATCTCGCAAGGGTCGCTAGAGTATAAACTGCCTCATACTGGGGAAAAAAAAACCCAAAAAACAGAGCTAATCGTTGGTTAACCTGTGACGTCTCCATCAGTGGAATCTCTTTTTGTTATTCCTGCGCCGCGTGAGTCAGCTGGACACCGGAACGTGACATAACAACACGGAACATCCGGTGTGATCGTCCCTCCTTGCGACTCGTATTCCCCCGTCCCCAGAGCCGCACCGCTCTGTTTTAGTCTCCACGCTGTGGAAGGCTGGAAAATTCCCAGTGTAGTTGATTTCATAATTGCATGTGGATACAATATTGGCCCGGGTGTACATTCAAATGAGCACCACATTAATTGTGTTCAATAAAGCGGCAAGTCTGGTGAAAACAAAGGCTAAACGGCATTCATTTGAGCTCATTACACATTTGGATATTGCCATTCGTCATGTGTAGGTTTTGAATAAGCACCTGCTATTACACAATAAGGTTATGAGCTTGTTTGCATCTGGAGCTTGGAAAACTCCTATATATAGCTGCTTTCTATGCCTCAGCGTAATTAGTTCCTCTTCTGCTAAATGTGCTCATGTTTTTTTTGTGTGTGTGTGCGTGTGTGTGTGTGGGGTGTGTGTTTGCAGCTAAAAGCCGGTGAGACGGCCGCCGTAATTGCCCGCGAGCTGGCGGAGCAGACCAAGAGTAACCTCCAGGCGGGGGACATCAGCTACACGGTGAAGGCCATGGTTCAGCTGGTGGACCTCCTGGACGTGCAGCTGCGAAACCTCACGCCAGGTGGTAAAGATAGCGCAGCACGAAGCCTCAACAAGGTAATGAAAGGAGCCTTTTTTTTTTCTTGAAATCACCAGAAATGTTATCTTTATATAGCCCCTCCTTTGCGAGATAAGAGATGTCATTTCCTGTCTGTGTGAGGTCGATTCCCAGTAGAAGATGACCGGTGTGTTTGTCCCCTAGTATTCAAATGAACACCGGACCCATTCTTCAAACATCCTGACCAATACAATGATCAGACAGTCAAATCGGGCAAAGATGAATTTTGTTTCGTCTCTTGTGGTGCAAAGTCTCTCAGTCGGGTTTCACTTCTCCGCAACCACTCTTAAGCGACCATGAGGTTGGAGATCAGCCAGAGAACCGACTGCGACGCACCATTTGTTATCGTTGGCGTCGTTCTGAATGACTGGATGAACTTGACCTTTGACATCCTCTTTATGAACTCGGAACGAGCGACTTTTGCGTTTTTCTGTTAATTTCCCAAATGGAACCAAAGCCCTTTCAGTCTGGTCGGGGCTGAGCTGGAGGTGTTTATTTAACGAGGCTCTCACTTAAAGTTTTATTCACCCTATAGCTCCGATGCTTCTCTAAGCTAATTTAATTTGTGCTTTAATAGATGCTCTCCACATCAAAAACACTGCATTCACACCACCTCGTTTCGACTCGAGGGACAGCGAAGGATGGGTGCACAGTGAATGTGTGTTTGTTTTTGATGAACCTGATGCTAATGCACTTATTCCCCAATTCTCAGCCGAGCACAGCGAGGGGCACTCAGGCAAAGTGAGCTAAAATAACGCGTTCTACCCGCTGAGCCGACGAGAGGAGCAAACATCAGTGAAATTCAAAATGTCAGCCGTTAATTTGTTGGAGCAGCTTCACGCGTAGAACACCAACACCTGTTCTCAGGCTGCATTTTTCCAGACAGGCTTTTATTTCATTGCCGCAGCAGACACAGATGTCCCCATTTAGATTTTAGTGCCAGTTTTCTTCAGTGGAGAGCGAGGCGGTAAAGATGGCCAAAAGGCCTCAGAAGGGAATGTGATGAGCAACTCCAGTTTATAACACCTCTCCAAAAAAAAAAATCCTCATAAAACGCGAAATCAGTTTGCAGACAACAGTTTTTTTTTCTCAATTACTGCTGCTGGTGTCACTTTTCTTGCAATGATGTGCAAAAAAGTAGCAGCATTGAAGGAAAGTATTCTTCTACTGTGGGTTAAGTCAACTATGATTTATTCAAACAATGCAGCTGATTGAGGGGGAAAAAAATGGTGCCACAGCTTCGTGTTGTGTTACACTTTCTTCGCCAGCATGCGCGCTCCCCAAGGAAGCACAAAAGCGCTCACAACTCTTTGTCAGTGCTGGGGAAGCGGCTGATGTTTACCCTTTGAGTTCAATCATTATGACACAATCTGCAAAGAGCTTAGCGAGTTAAACATTTCTTTTTTTTTTGGTTTTTTTTTTTTGATAGCGTGCTGCCAGCAGACGCTGAAAGGACTGAGTTGGCAAACGGTGGGATGGGCGTCGTTTTCATGATCAAAGGGTATCTGGCTATCGCTGTGGAACGGGGGCCGTTTCCAGAAGAGCCGGCTGTGATGTCGAGCAAGTCCTCTTTGTAGGAAACCGGCGTTCATCGGAGCTAAACCGGATTTTACAGTGAACCCAGAACGTCTGACTACAGCTCGGATCAGAACCTTGAGCCGGAACGTCCTCGTTTATCACGTTAGTCCCTTCCCACGGTGGAGCGGGTTCAAAAGAGAAACGGTCCATGCGTGAATTTGTCCTGTGAGAACTAAAAATAGAACCAACAGGAGACCTCAAGTCACGCCGAAGAGAAGCGGCGTGTCGTTGGCGTGTTCCCACCTGTCCTGTGTGTTGCTAATTAACACACATCTGCTGTCTTTTTTTTAAAGGGTGTAATTAATGCGTATGCTGCTTTTCCCTCAGTCTGTGTAAAGTGAGTGTTTAACCTGCCGCGATAACCCTGACATATGTGCTTCAAGCTGAACCGTTGTTGGACTTGCCGAACTTCTCTAACTCTTTATTTCCTTTGGCTTGCAGCTGCAGAAAAGAGAGCGCTCTTGCCGGTTTTATGTTCAGGTACTTGGATCCAATCTTTCCTACTTGTTTCTTGTCATTTTTTTCATTCCCACCACTTGAAGTTTGACCTTTTCCAGTGGTGAAAAGGACGTTGTGTGTGGGTGAGTCGACGGGTTACGTTTCATCCGCTGTGTCATCACCTCAGACCCACTGCTGGAGCGACCCCGACATGTTCCTCTACCTTCTGCACCATACAAGCCATTGAAAACCCACCTTCAGTCCACTTCCAGTCAATGCTCACAAATCCAGTCAAAAGAAATGCTGCATTCGACATTTCTCAGCAAATGCTTTAGACCCAGAGAAGTGACCTCATTCTATGAGTAAGTCAGCAAAAGTCAGTCTCGGCCTGTTAGGATTCTCCATGATGCATAATGCATGCGTGTCCCAATTTGGGAGAATCTCTGTCCTTCGCTTAACTCAGCTCCTTTTTTTTTTTTTTTTTACTTTTTTTACCCTTCAGTTGTCATTTTCTACCTTGACGAGAGCAGTATGGGCTGAAGTTGACATGTTTGTCTCCGTGTTTCTGATAAAGATGCACGTGAGAGCCGGATGCGTGAAGTCCTGTCAAGCAGCGGCTGCGGATTTTGCTTCGGGTTCCTCAGAGATATGTGAGGGATTGTCTGCTGTGTGTGTATGTGGGTCACTGTGCTGGTGCACATTGGTTGTCAAAGCGTCACGGCTCCAGATGTGATCAGATGGTCGTTGGTTCGTCGGCTGCAGCAGAGACTCCAACAGAGAGTCTGACTGCCTCCTTGTCCATCACTGAATGGTTGTCAGCAGAAAACCGATGGAGGAGTGTATGAGATGTGGATATACAAGTAAAAAAAAAAGTTAAAAAAAAAATCTAAATCAGACAAAACATTCCACCTTTAAAGTTGAAGGAAGAAACGATATTCTTTCTGCAACTAGTCTCATGTCTGAAAAAGTTTTCTTACATGTAAATAATTTGAATGAAATTGGACACAATTGTACACAGCTGCTCAGCCAGACCTCATCGGTTTGCGTCGACAAATTCAAACGACACCGAAGTACTTACACTTGGCGAAGCGGAAAAATGGAGAAATGTCTGTGGCCTCGGGTAAACACAGGCACGGACGGCGTGCACCGCCACGCATCCAGGGACTTTAATGGACTTGGGAAATTGGGCTCTTGTGGTTGATATGAGTTGGATTAGTTGGTTGTTTGCTCGGCGTTGGTTCCAACAGAGAAGAAGCATGACAGTGAACTTCACATGCTGCTTATGTCCTCAAGAACATCAGGGTCTTTCATTTAAAAGAGATTTTTTTTTTTTTTTCTAAGTTAACGTCTTCACAATCCGTCGGCCTGTGAGGACAAAAACAATATCCCCTCCTCAGATAAAACCATAATTAAAAAAATATTGGACGTGATTTATCTTTGAAAGGGCAACAAAGAATGTAATGAATGTAACTCCCTGTGTTCTGCAGCAGCTTCCCTGCAGGAACGTTTCTTTGTTGTGCCCTTTGATTCAGAACAAACATGATAAAGGCTGCCCCCCACCCCACCTCCTCCCCAATGCCTTGTGGTCACATTCATGGCAGCATGTTCATAGGCAGTGACGTTATGCTCCTCCAATTATTGTGATTATGCCCATCCATGTTGTCCTAAGCGGGTCAAACACCCTCCCTCCAAACAGTTTGTTCTGTTGTGTTTGAGAACATAAGAACAGAAAAAGACTTTTGCTGCGAAGCTGATGGTTGGAAGGGAACCAAGTGGGTGAGTCGACAGGATGCAGGGAGGATATTGAGCTCCGACCCCTCATTAAAACGACACCTTTGCTTGCAAAGAGGACCCAGGGAGTGTCTAAGCCCACCATGACCTTATGCAGGGGCGAGGGGAGGTGAGGGGAGGGGGGGGGGGCGCCGTAACAAGATGATACAATTTCCCTGATAGTCATTTTGTTCAAAGACAAAAGATAACCACGTCCTCATAAACAGAGACCCCGTGTGACCTACAGGGAATCAACTGCGTCGACCTTCCGGTGGAATTCGTTCTTTGTTATTCTCCTTTGTTGTAACATGACATTTAAACAGTGGGTTTTCCAAAGTACATGAATGCATTCCTTCCACTTTCACCTGGAAGATGAGTGATGGCCGATGGCCGAAATGAGCAATCAAACGCTGCGTCTAATAAAGACCCGGTAAAACTGATTTGACAGGATGAAACTGCCCATTCTCTGACAGATAGCGCCGCAAATTCCTCTTAAACGTTCCTCATGAATTTTGATTGGGCGACGCGACAGTTGGGTGCAGCGGAGGAAGCCGCTAGCTGGTGAGCTCATGTTGAAATAGTCCGCAAAAAGTGGAAGGAGGAAGGGAAATATGTTCGGTGATCCACACTGAGACGGAATAATAAAATGTGAGATGTAATTTTAATTTAAGGTGCCACATTCAGTAGCTGACCTGAGTAGGGCCCGGCAGTTGTGTTTGGACAGCACGTTTTACACACCCAGGTAATTAAAGGTGCTTTACAGAGCAATAAAAATGCAATTAAAGTAATGACAAAGTATATCTCGATGTCAAATTAAACAGTTTAGCGTGTACATTCGTGACCAGATGTAAGGGTGGTCACATCTGTTCTAGTTTGTCCTTCATGTACTCCTGGTCCATGAGACGAAAAACATTCATTTTGGATCTGACACAGTCATTTTCTTAAAGATAAATACTTTTGAATGTTAATGTTACGTTCAGCACCATCGGGGTCTTATCTAATTTGTCATTCAGCGCAGTTCGACAGTGCGTTTCTGTTGTTGTACCCGTGGGGTTTGGAAAAATCATGAAAACATACATAATTGTACAGCAGTCAAATCAAATCTGGGTCTAAAAGTGTGTGTAAGTATACGCACACAACCAACCACTCAGTCAGCAGAGATGATGTCATGAAATATTAAACAGGAAGGCTGCAGAGATTCTTTAAAAAAAAAAGAAAAAGAGGAAACAGGCAAAGGAACGACAGAGCTGATGTGCTGAGAGACATCTCATCAGGTAGAAGAGGACGGAGCGGGAACAACACATCGCACCTTGTTTGTGGCCTCCGCTGTTTTGAGATGAGCCTTCAGCATTAGTGAGAGACAACAAGCGAGAGGAACCAGCTGGTGAACGGGAAGAGTGAGGAGAAATCAGGGTACTACACACACACACACACACACACGCACACACACGCAGAGCAACGAGTCAGGTCGGGAAGAGGGAGATCAGCCTCAGCCAGAATCAATTTCCCAGACCTGGAGTTCATTTCATCAATCAGCACAGAGATAGAAGAGCACACACGGCGGGTTTGCTTGGGCTGGAGCCAAGAGCACCTTAATGTCCACCTTCCCCTTCCTCCTCCTGCATTGATATAAATGACCCGTGCTCTGCAGCTTTTCACACCCAGCGTCATTCCAGCAATGACTTAACGATTAGCATTTCCTCATGCACCGGCAGCGAGAAGGCAGGAAGTTTTTTGATTTTTTTTTTTTCTTTTTTTTACTGCAGAATCCTCATTCATCACAGGCAAAGTGAAATGGCTAAAAAAAAAAAAAGTTGGCGTTTGTAGCAGAGCTGGTGCATTTGACAGACGGCGTGGCAGAGCGCTGTTAGCAGTCAGTTGCAGCACACACACACACACAGACACACACACACACACACACACTGCCTCTTCCCACTCAGGCTGAGAATTATAGTGTCGTCGTCCCCCCCACCCCCCGATCTCATGACATTCTGTGGAGTGAGCGCAACGTTTCCCAAACTCCGATAACCTCCTGTGAGTTTGTGAAGTGACGGGAACAAGATCTCCCCCATATGGGGAGGGATTACATCCAGAAAACACAAATACAAACATGCAGGTTTTGGCAGAGATTGAAGAGCGCACAGGGCTCGTTCGTGCATTGCACTATATTTTCTCTTTGAAGAATTCTGTGAGAATAAATTTGTAGCAAAAAAAAAAAAAAAAAATCACCCCAGAATAACTGCAGTGCAGCAAATGTTTCATTTTAGCAGGATAAATATGCGCATCAAGTGAGTAACAGCTGGTTCTTAGCACCAAGACAATGTGCATGCAAACAGAGACGACCTTTGGAAGGTAGTGTCTGAAATATCCCTCCGTGTTGAAGGCTGTCCACCTCGGATAGCGTGTTTCGGATTTTACAGTGACCTCGAAATGAAGCCCGTTTAGGTCTGAATGTTTGATTCAGCCTAGGGAGGCAGCAGGATGAATGACAAGGAGGGGATGGTGGTCTCAGCCCAACTGTTGGTGGTTTTTCGTTGACCTCTGCTGCGCTCTCATGGCGTCCATCTGTAAACACTGGGTGTCACATGAACACAGCAGCAGGGTTTCATTGAAAGAAGAGGACATGTGACATCGATGAGGTCGTCAAGGCGGTTTGACCATGATCAGGGACATATGAAGAATATTTTCAATTTCAAATCATATTTTGAAGTTCAGTTTTTTGGAAAAAAACAAAACAAAACATGCTGACAGCGTGCTTGAGGAAGAACCTATTTAATTTGGGGGCAAACCCCTCCTACGTGGCTAAAGACGACAAGTTATTACTTTGGCTTTGGCAAAGGTTTATGCGCTGCAGAAGATGTCTTTTGTTTAAATCACGGGACGTAATGCAGCTGGTTTGAATGAGGCAACTCTGGCGCGGCTGGAAGTGGATTCATATCACTGATTAAATCCTGCAGCGGAGTGGTGTGGACATCCACTGCCTGCGCCTCGGTTGGTCTTCCAAATTCATGCAGTCACTATTATTGTTTCATCCACCTGCCCCTCGTCCTCCCGTCGATCAATTATCTATTGGATATCGACGTCAGCGGGCCTCCGAGTGAGCCATCCATCCACCTGTTTTGTTCACATCCCCTTCTTGTACGAAAAGCCTCCGCCGCAACTTCATTAATCCTTTCCCCCGAAGAACCATTATTTCAGGGTTTTAAGAAGAAAGAAAACCTCACTGTTGAACAAAAGAAGAAGAAAAAAAGATGTCAGTGCCTGAAGAGAAGGAGCTCTTTAATTGAGTGAATCAACCTCTGCCTTGAGCTGAATGTCAAAAGGTGTGATTGGAGATTGGCTGCAGATAATGAATAATTACATCAAAGTTGGTGGATTGTGTGTGTGTGTGTGCGTTCCAGTCGGTGTGTGTGCTCACTCTTGCATCAGGTGTGTGTGTACGTTCTGAACGGGAGCAGCCAGCTGGTGCTAGTTTGAAATTCTTGAACGCGATCAGCTCCTCGTGCAATCAGGCGGATTCCAAAACAGCCATCAGATCATTACGGGATCTTTTGTTTTTGCTTTTGTTTTGTTTTATTTTTAATCAGCAATTCATTAGAATCCACTCCTGATTTTGCTCATCGCCTTCTCAAGCCCCCCCACCGCCGTTTTCTGAGTCATTCAAAAACCCACGCTCCAGAATCCATTGATCCAAAATAAATAAATAAATAAAAGGAGATCTAAGGAGAGTTAAATGAGTTCTGGGACCAGATGTTTGTACATTTATCATCACATCGCTCTTGTCGATGTCACAAGTGCATGAAGCAGCGTTTGACGAGGAGTGAAGAGAATAAACGACTCCTCCAAATTCAAACCATTGTGTTTCATCACATCTCACCACTGTTGGACCACCTACCTGCCTTAGAGGCTTCGTGGGCTGTTCAGAGCAGTAGTGGTGGGACTGAATCGCTTCACTTGACCAATTAGTATTCATTCCATGAATCTTGCCATTGGCATTTTTAAATCTTTAATGGCTCTTAATTTTTCATCCTGTCTTGCAGTGCTCTTGTTTCTTCGTTGCTCACCAGCTCCAGTATGTTACATAGATTAAAGCAGGCGTGTGAGCATCTGTTGTTCTTTTTGTTCCCAGACAGTCCATAGTTGTTACTAATATCTTATTCATCCATCAACACTTTTTTTTTTTTTTTTTTTAATCATTTGTGTATTGGGATCGTCGGCGTGGAAGAACATTTATCACACCAATTACAGAATCTAGCCTCCAGCCATGGAAGAGGTGGCCTCTAGTCATGTTAGCTTTCGCTCAGATTCATTTACATGATTAATTAATTCTTCTGTAACCTCAGATCCCGTTTCAGAAAAGAGTCAGGTGTGGCTGCGATGTCCAGTCGATGTTTTGTTTTGGGTTTTTTTCCCACTTCCCTAACTCATACCCCATCACCATGTCAACATCAGACACTGAGCCAACTTTTCTTCTTTTCTTTTTTTTTTTTTACTAAATCAATGGTCTGGATTCCCCCAGGCGATGGTGGAGACGGTCAACAACTTGCTGCAGCCGCAGGCGCAGGGAGCGTGGAGGCAGCTGAGCACTGGCGACCAGCTGAGGGCCGCCACCATGCTGCTGGACACGGTGGAGCAAGGAGCCTTCGTTCTGGCCGACAACCTGCTCAAGACAGACATCGTGCAAGAAAACACCGACAATATTCGTGAGTGGAGATTTGTTTTTTTTATGGAAAGTCAACTTTCACCAGGATCAGTCATGTGATATAAAGTGTGTGTGGTTCAGTAGATAGAAATGGAAATAACGTGCATTTTGCATCAAACTAAGTGGGAAAAAAAATCACTTTGTGAGATGCATTGTGGAGGAGGGCATGGATGCGGTTTAGCCTGCAGAGGTGGGGGAGAGCCGATGGCTTCTGTGGTTCCTCTTGGCATCAGACGAATCTGAAAGAAAATAAAACCAGTCAAAGGCAGGCGCATCCCAGTCCACTTAGATCAGCGTACCCCCGTTCTTCATGTTCGTTCCTGGCTGCGTCCCTCTCCTGTGTGTGCTGCTTCATCCCTCAGTGGTCTTGCTGCTGATATGTGGCTTCCAAACTCACCATGCAGGTATTGATCCAG
>JBBMJM010135685.1:0-12044 GCA_037832705.1 Centriscus cristatus
ATTTTCAGAAACAACCAGAAGTAGTTATATAGGATAAGAAGACAGAGAACAAACTAAACCTCAAGGGTTTCCACATTTGCCCTCACATTGGAATTCATATAGTCTATTTTCACTTGTGCTGAGTCAAAATTTATTAGATGACATTGTGGTAGTGGGGTACGTCATAGATGGTCTTTGGGTATTGATAACTTTAGGGACTGATACCGCTGCTCCTGAATATCAGCAAGACCAAGGAGATTGTGATGAGTGTGATGACCTTGGGGAAGGTCTTCACACTCATTAACATCATGTATAGGAACATGATTATCCTGGGGTAGCAGCATCACCAACACTGTTGGTGATGCTGCTACCCCAGGAGACTACACATATAGGATGAACAAACTCACTCATAAGGCTGGAATCGTTATAGGACAGGGATTGGAGACATTTGAGTCAGTGAGGGTGAAAAAAAACGGAACAAATGTAAATCTATAATGGATAATAACCTTCCTTTATTCTCTTTCTCAATCTCCACAGTTACCCTCATCCCTCCACAGGCCTGAGTAGAGAGGGGTGGTGAAGATATCCCCAAGTATGTCTCTGGTACAGAGGCATCAAAGGGCGACTGTGCCCCAACGAGGCTGGATCCTGGCTTTGACTCTGTTTCTTGCTCTGAAGGTAGCATGAAATAAATTATCAATGAATTCAATGTCTGTGAAGGTTCTCAGCCATCCAGGTCATGGTATCTTGCTGGGTTAAATCGTAGACAACCAGACTTCTAGTTTGCATGAAGACGTTTCACCACTCTCTCCTCTCTCCTCAGAGTGCCACTCATGCTGCTCCATCTGGAGACAAGAAGCTGGTACGTACCACCAGAATGAGGAGACAGACCACAGCTGGGGATCCATTCCCTTCCTCTGCCAACCAGACCACTTGGGAGCAACCTTTGGTCTTTAACCATGTGTACAACATCAATGTACCCTTGGAATCACTTTGCTCGGTTGACCTGGATGCCCCAGGTAATGCTACCATATTGTAAAGACTTGTTTGACTTGATGCTCTTCCCACCATAATATGTAGATACAGGAGTAGGTATTTTGTAGCCAGTTTCTGTTTACCTTTTACGTTCCTCCCCTTCATTTGAAAGACACTGCTGAGCTGGGGTCAAGAGCATCTGTACAGGGACCAGTGGATCCAGCAGAACCCACAGAGTACACTGAACAGACCCTGGATGCTGACAGTCAGGTGAAGAATGCGTATTTTCTTTTTTCCTTTTTGTTCAGACAAGGCTGTTTGTCTTACCTTGCTTTACACATTTTACTACTACTAATAATACTTTACACATTATTATTATTATTATTATTATTATTATTATTATTATTATTATTATTATTATTATTATTATTATTATTATTATTATGTAGACTACTACTTTAACTTTTTCTAGCAATGCACATAAATCTGCACTAATTTCCTAACAAAGTCCAACAAACCTCCTTGTTGTTCAGGTGACATTCACTCATCGCATCAACATCCCAAAAGCAGCATGTGGTTGTCCAGCAACGATCACAATCCAGCAGCTTGCCAACAGGGTGGAGATGCTGGAGAGAGAAGTTTCCATGCTCAGAGCTCAGTGTGGATCTGGTTGCTGTGGGGAAAACTCAGCTATGGGTGAGTGAGTGGGAATGGGTGACAGTGGGAACTATATTTCAGTTCAATAATTAAGTAGCGGTATGTGATATTTGTTACGAAAGCATCCTGCTGCCACCTCATAAAAATAAGAAAAAGATAAGTAACGAGTTATTATCACAGAATTGCGAGATAAGTATTGCAGAATTATGAGATCGTGTCATGCATGTATAGTTGCTGCTTAGGTCATGTCTGTGCATGCTGAGAAGAATTTTAAAAAGCATGGGGCTGTACCGAAGGAGAAATATGTCTGATCCCCTGGAGATAGCGTCTTTTCTCACTGGTGGAGGGACACTGAAGGCACCATGGCTTCAAACTACTACAACTCATGCTGGACTTACACGTAATTCACAGACTAAACCTCTTGAAACCTCTTCTGATGTATAGGTAGCGTCAGTTGCGTCCAAGATATGTTGTTGCGGACGTCTGCAGAAGTGATATGTATCTCGGTATTCTGTGATAGTAACTCGTTACTTTTCCTTTCTTTTCTGCGGTGGCAGCAGGATGCTTACGTATATACTGTATCACATTTATTAAGACAGAATTTAACATCATATATTATGATATGCTTTCCAGGCCGCTTTGACTTTTTCCCAGGATGCAGTGGCCACGGCAGCTTCAGCCTAGATCTATGTGGTTGCATCTGTGATGAAGGTTGGACTGGCAAAAACTGCTCTGAGCCCCGCTGCCCTGATGACTGCTCCGGCCAGGGTGTGTGTGTAGAAGGCGAGTGTCTGTGTGACCGTGACTTTGGAGGAGACAACTGTTCTGAAGCACGCTGCCCCTCTGACTGCTCGGCTCGTGGGTTGTGCATCGATGGGGAGTGTGTGTGCGAAGAGTCCTTCACTGGGGAAGACTGCACAGTTGGAAGGTGTCTCAATGATTGCTCTGACCAGGGGCTGTGTGTCAATGGATCATGCCAGTGCCGGCCTGGGTATGTGGGAGAGGACTGCTCACTGGTCTACTGTGCCAACAATTGCAGCAGGAAGGGACTCTGCAGGGAGGGGTTCTGTGTCTGCCATGAAGGATTTGCTGGCGATGACTGCAACTCTGGTAGGTTATTACTGTTCATCCCTAACATCAGTCTGGTCCTCTGACAGTTACCAGGTACCATATCTATTATATAATTTGTTTCTCTGTATCCAAGGTATTTGCCCGATATCAGACAGAACTTTTCCATGTGCCTGTTCTGATGCCAGACAGATGTCATGCACAACTCGTCTATGACCTCACAAGCTGTACAGTACAAGCTGTAGAAAATGGATGCATGGATAGACAGGGAATGCAGTCCCAGAAGTTGTTGTTCAGTTTACGGTCATGTTTAACAAGCATTTTAACAATTTGAATCAAAACCAAAACCAACCACCTTTTTCAGTGTCGTTCATTCAGTCAGTTCACTATTTTGAGAAAAAACAACAACAACGTTAACATAAAATATGTTTTTAAAATTAGCAGTAACCATGTACCTTTCTGCCATCAACTATACACCATCAATGGTATATAGTTGACTTTATGATCTCGTCCTACTCGGATTGCAGTGGAGGATGATAAATAGTTCATATTCACTTTGAAATCCACAAAAAATATGTCTGTCTGCATTTGGCATGCATTCATTTAACAAGTCACCTTCATCCTAGCAGACAACTGTCAGATTATCTGCTGCTGAGACAGTTTCTGCGCTGTGCTCGTCTTTGTTGAATGGGAGTTCTCCACACCAAAATGTCACATCTCTCTCCGCTCTTTGGGGCAGCTGTCATAGTGATAGATGAGAGCACGCACAGGAGCGAATGAAAGACAGGGACAAAAAACCCATACTACACAGGTTGGTTCAATATGCAGGCTTCCCATTTTTTCTCAATTGAGGGAGTCCGAACTGCTTGTTTCTCTACAATTAATAAAAATAACCATTGCTTGAGGGGGTAGTTTTCTGTATGCAGTATAAAGCAGTTTAATTACGATCGACCCACAGGGGGACAGGGTTTCAAAAGCTGACTAATTGTGATATATTTTTGCTTCAATTATTGTGGTTCAGTTTTCCAAATGAAAGAATAATGGAGGTGCTGATTGGACTTTGCAGGCAATTTATACAGTGTGACCACATAAATATCCACTGGTACCTGGTCATGATCACGATGCTAAAACAATAGCAGCGCATTGTTGAAAGCTTCTGAATTGGGCTGTATAACTAATACTTAAGCATGGTAACAAGTGGTGTGAATGGATCCTAGTTTAAACTGAGAGGTTGATTCCAACTGCCTGTGCAGGTGTATTTTACGCAGCAATGTATGCATGCTGCCTGATATCAGACAGAACTCTGAATGTTACATCTTTTGTGAGACTTCTGATGAAATAACTTCCAGCATTGTTTATATGTGAGGTCAAACCTTTTTTGCACAAAAACATTTTTAACAGAGTCCTGTTGAATATCTTATAGGATCTCAGACTCAGCATATCTTGGACAAGAATGCCAGTAAAATACACACTTTGCCTTTTTCTCACTACTCTATGCATAGTTCAGCTTAGAAAAACAAACAAACACATTTTCAGATCAACTGCTTCCAAAATAAGACATTCTGCCTTTCATTTTTCAGTGTGTGTCATTAAAGTGTTTTTACTATTAATCTATTTTACAAACCCAAACTATTCATTTCAATCATGTTTCCTGTTTCTCAAATGAATGCCTCTTTTGATGTGTCATTCCCCTCATACGTTCATTGACACTCAGTCAGGTTGATGAAAGAAATGTTACTGAGTGAATGCTGTGGGAAACATACACAGTGCAGTGTAGGTTTATGGTTTCGAGTTAGAACAACTACTGAACAGCATGCATCCATCTGTCAAGTGTATGAGGAAGGCTGACTGAAGTGTGCAAAGGTTCCCTGAGGAGGAATCTGCTGTATCACTAGATGAGGAGGATTGTTTACTGTATCACCATGTTTCTGTAAACCTTCCTCTCACCTCTTCAAAATGTTTCCTTGTCCTATTTTCACATTTCCGCATTATCTCATCTATCCTAGTGAAGGGAGCTGTAAACATTTGTCTTTGTACTTCACTTCAATCTGAATGAAGGGCATGTAACCACTCAGCTTCGTGTCGCTACAAGCACTCGGCTCACAGGCTTGAATCCGCAGCCTCTGCTAAAGGTTTAAACATACCCTGCAAGATGCCTGAAGCACATAGTCTCATTATATATTTATTTGTAATTCAGAATTGGATATTTTGTAGTACCTGCAATTCCCTTTCTGTTTATGACAAAATTGGTCGCTTTACTTCAAAGTGTTCACTTAGGGTATACAGTACATATCATTGTATCACCAAAAAAAACCCCAAACATGTTGTTTTAATTTCCTTTTTTTCCCTCTGTAACAGTCGCACCTGCTATGAACCTGAAAGCGCGAGGTGTGACAGATCAAGCAATTGACCTAGAGTGGGAGGGTTCGATTGTGCTGACAGATTTCTTGGTGACCTACACACCAAACAGCCCTGGAGGTATGTCAACCTAAAGTGGTTTCAGTGAAAAAAAAAAGATTTTCACAGTGACATTGACAAATGGTATTAATCATCATGTGTATCTTTTAGGCGTGCAACTAGAGATAAGGATTCCAGGGAATACGACCACCTGTAGCATCTCAGGGCTGGAAGCGGGCATGGAGTATAACATTAACGTGTTTGCTGTCATCAACAACAGTATCAGCATCCCAGCCAGCATTACTGTTTCGACCTGTAAGTACGGAGCCCTGATTCTCCTTGTCAATTTTTTTTATTTTAGCAGTCATCTATAATCTATTGATCTACTGTATCTGTACATTGAGTAACAGTGTGGATTGTGCATTGTCTCCATCCAGTGAGTCAGTACCATCTAGTCACATGCTCCTCTGTTTGACCAGTTATGATTCCCGCCCGACACACCTGATAAGTATCAGTCACATATGAACGTCACACACAAACACACACCACATAGTTCAAAAGAGTTTGCAGACACATAAACACACTCGCTTCAGTAATTGGCAGAAATATGGAAACTTTCCAAGCTGCAACACTAACCTGTATTGACTGTTAATGACTTGAAGGGTTTCTTCATTATGTATGTTACCATTAGTGCCCTCTTGGCTTGTGAACGTATCCTACATTTCCCAGATAAGTAAATTTAATTTCACTAATGGCAGAATCCAGAGTAGTAAATCAATGTGTCTCACATGTTCTTTGCAAAGCCTAGTTATAAAAGATATGATTTGGAAGATTGATGTGGTGAAAAGGGTCATTTTAGGAATTTTCATGAAGTAATAGAGTCAAAGAACCACAAATACAAACATGGTAAGTCGAGAGCGCAGAAGATACCAAGTTAGGAACATGCATTAATGGATATAAATGTGTATAGATGGAGAGAACAAAGAGGACAAAGAGAGACAAAGGCTAAGAGAAGGATTTTAAATTCTCCTCTAGATTTCACTGGAAGCCAGTGCTGAGAAGCTCGTATAGGAGAGATGTGATCTTTCTTTTTAGTGCCTGGCAGTACACGCGCACCAGCTGCAGGGTCAGCTGCAGAGATTTGTTGGGGCAGCCTGGTAATCAGGAATAACAGTAGTTCAGCCTGGAAGTAACAAATGCACGGATTGTTTTGTCATCATCCTTTTGGGACAGGATGTGTGAAGGTGGAAAAAGGCCGTCCAAGATATCTGATTTGTATGTGAGTTAAAGGCCAAATCCTGATTATAGATAAGCCCCAGGTTTTTCACGGCAGTGCCGGAAGCCACGATAATGCTGTCCAGAACAGCTACATCATTAGATAATGTGTCTCTAAAGTGCTTGGGGCCAATCACAATAACTTCAGTTTTATTTGAGTTTAGTAGTAGAAAGTTTCCAGTCATCCAGGTCTTTATGTCTTCAAGACACGCCTGAAGTTTATTTAGCTGATTGGTTTCGGCTGGCTTCATAGATAAGTATAATTGAGTATTCTCTGCATAGCAGTGAAAGTTTAAGCAGTGCTTTCTGATAATGTTACCTAGAGGAAGCATATGTAAGATGAATAGTATTGGTCCAAGCACAGAGTCTTGTGTAACTCTGTGTCTGACTATTGCACACATGGAGAACTTATCATTACTGTGAACAAACTGAAATATATCTGCTAAATAGGATTTAAACCAGCTCATAGAAGTTTCTCTAATGCCAAATAAATGTTCTGTTAATCTGTGGATTATGATATTATGGTGGATGGTGTGAAATGCAGCACTGGTTTTGTTATCTAATGGTAATAAGGAGAGGAGTGTAGAGAGGAGTCCTTTATCTGATGCGTTCGGTCATTTGGTACTTTCACTGCTGTCTCAGTGCTATGATTCATCCTAAAAAGCAGTGGCGGGCCGTGCATTTCACATCCAGGCTATAGAAAACACCTGTGGCACATTCAGGCATCTGGAAAATATACCAAAGAATGAACTAGATTCGTGGAGTCTTGACTTGTGATTTATTTTGATTAACGTATGATGTGACACTCAAGGAACCAGTGGGTTTGAAGTGTGCCTTAAAATACTGTACATCCACAGGTGTGCCTCCAATTAACTCAACAGAAGCTTTTCAAGTCATGCCGAAATTATCTGTCATTTTGTACATGGTACTGTATGTAAAGGTCTTCTTTATTTGCCATCATATGACTGGAAAGCAGGGTCTCTGTGCTTGACTAGAGAATGTACCTCACTTCACACCTGTGGCTTGTGGTTGGCAAAGTGCCCACAGAGAGTCTGTGTACCCATCATTCATATAAACAAGTTGTGGTTCATTCCCTGTGAAGGAGTCGACTGACTAGCGACATACCGTATCTGCACATTTTTCCTGGTGTTATTGGAGCCTTTTCTAGTGTTTTGGAGACTGACATAAAAACAAATATTATTCTGCAGTTCCTTTCCTGCGTGCTGCTGTGAGCTCATTACCTTTCCCGAAGCACTCACAGTCGGTCAGCTTTGTGCATCAGTATGCCAGCATTCGTGAACGTGAGCGATTTTCAGCAGGTCCTATTGACAGAGCAATGCCGAAACGTATCGGTTAAAATTACAACATGTTAAAATCTGCATTCATCCCTATAATTAAGTGATGACATTTATAAAATGTCAAGATTCCCAAGAGAAATCGGATGTATTTCAGCACTGAGCACAGGAAGAAAGTGGCTACGAATCTCCCTAGTGAAGGAATCACCGAAGGATTTGGTGAACAAATCTAATAATTCAGCACACCTAAAAGAACTGTTTTGTCCATCACTGCAACCATGCTGTTGTACGAGACTACCTCTGTGAGCATGTTCTTGTCTGTGGTCTCAAAGCAGTACTGCAAAGCTGAAGCAGGGCACATAGGTGATCTGATTGACGTGGAATGAGCTGTGGGTATATTCTCTGTGGAGGTTATGGTGAACACGATTTGTAATTTAAATGCAATTTATAGATGACTGAAATCAATAATTGTAATGCATGCACCTTTTGGTCAATAACAAAGGACAAGTGAAGAAATAGTATCAGAAAAAGAAAAAGAAAGAGATGTAATGGAATGGAAATACCAAGCCTGTCACTGTCATGAGTACAGCAAGATTTCCCACGCCTGAACATATACAACAACAACAACAACAACAAAACAACAATAGGGAGACAGGACTGGGGGATTGAGAATGAAGTGGGGTAGGAAATGAAGGACAGGAGGAGAGGGGAGGAAAAAAAAAAAAAAAAAGCTCTCAGACTATGTCCGAAGGGAGCACAGTGTGGGACCAGACAAAAAACCTCGGCAACATAAGCACATATACCAACATAGGAACACAACATACTTGTAACATCTAAAGGTGAGGTGTTCCAGTGTGGTGTGCAGCCACCAGCCGCAGTCATTCAGGTGCTGCCCCACAGACCCCCACCGGCCCCACCTGGGAGGGAGGCTGTGTGCATATGTGCATGTGTGTATGTGTATGTGTGAGCAGGCCCGGAGAGTGGCTTCGCCCTGCCACAGTCCTGGTGCCTCTACCGTAGGATGGCATCGCGATCACACAGTGGTTGTTGTGGACATGACCCTAGATAAAGTCAACAATCAGCAGGTGTTCTTGAAGGATGGGAGTAGGGTAGATAGTTCAGAACATCAGACTGCAGTGATCTTCTGGTGGAGTTGTTCCAGAAACAACCTTGGCCGAGGCGGAGGGGGAGGGGAGACGAAATACAGATTGGGATTGTTTGTATTTGGGCGAGTAGCTGCCCTCCAAAAGATTTGGCTAGTCTGTTGTCCATCGTGGTCTCCATAATGATCCACGTTCCCTTGCAGAGCCGAAAGCTTCTCAAAGATGACACCCACATGACGTTTCAGTTAACTGGCGGCTCTCCCCACCTCAAAAATCACGACGGGAAGGCTTTAGGGACTGTTGACCGCTTCCTTCTTCTGAATTTGTGGATAAATCGGGGCAAAGCAAGGATCAGTCAGCAGCAGACCTGTTACCATGGTTCCGAATAGGTATATATCCTTGCTGTCCTCAACAGGAAGGACTGACCGATACGCAACCCGCCACTTTCCAGCAGTCCATCATTGCCAGTCAGGTTCCCCTGAACTAGTGTTTCTCATAGAGGCGATCTGACGAGAGACCAGCTGATCAACTCCATGATTTAGTTTGAGGTGGTAAGAGGCTCTGAGAGTCAAGACAAGACCAGATGCAGGGAAGATAAGGAGTGGAGAGGAGGAGATGCGTCCACCGACGTTCAGAGCCGGAAGAAGATTCACTAAAGAACGCTGATATGTCTCCACCTCTCTCACCAGACCTTTCCAATCCAGACGGTTTAGTTTTCAAATCCATCACAGAGACGTCAGTGGAGGTCCAATGGCAACCTTTCTACTATTCCTTCGATGGATGGGAGATCAGCTTTATTCCAAAGGTAGCGTACAGGTTCTGCTGTCTTTAATAGTATGTATTGCCCGGATGGCCCTGAGGGGGGGAAAAAAAATCACTCCAAGCAGGAAAAATGCAGGACTTAGAGATAAGATGCATTTAGGTTTTCTTGGCATTTATACAACTGGCGGCCCATACAAAATTGGATAGTGGATTGTCCTAAGCTCATCAGCAATTCAGTGGCTGATCCATTAAATTATTTTTTTTCAAGGGTAACCAAAACAGGGTCAGATTCAAAGCCAGAAACCAAAAGCTCTTCACTTTCTAATCCCTGCTATAAAGTCAGATATTCGGGACACTCTAAACTCAGGTACTAAGGACACTCTAATCTCATGCCCTCTCCAAGTAATTGGTTTTCTCCTTTAAGTATCCTCTGGGGCATACATCCTCTGGTTCGGCTGGACTCCAAGCATTAAATCTAATGTCTAGATCTTTTTTTTTTTTATTATTTCAAGTTCTTTTAAGGCTGAACATAAAAAGCAGCATACTTCCCTAATTGGATTTCATTGCTTTTAGCCCTCCTTCCTCCTTTTCCTCCATTCTGTCATCTATTCTTAACTACTTTGTCTTCTCTGCAGCCCCCACTTTTTCCTTCTAACCTTTCTAACTTCCATCTACCTCTTTCGACCCAGAAGGTAACCTTTATCTTTGTGTGCTCACCTTTATGTCTTTCCTCTCCACATCCTTCCCTATATATGTTATTCCTGTTATCGTTTCAGCCACGGGGAAAATCATGTTATGAGTTGGCAGTTTTAGCCCTTGGTGGCTTATTTCAGCAATGAGGATTGGGACTTTTTGACAATCCTGTAATGGCAGCTTGCCTTAAATTTAGCATATGTGTACAAACAGAACACTTTCTGCCCCATAAAAAGGATACAAATGTATGGGACTATTATAATTAACTTATGGTGTAAGTATGTGACCTTTCGTTAAAAACCGAAGGACATTTTTTGTTGTTTTGCTCGCTATGCAACACTCAAGAATTATGACGACATGCACACATGGCCGGCATAACAATCCAGGTGTCAGCATTGTTATTCATGTTGTGAATGTGTGGTCAAAGGTCAGATCACTAACCAAGAGTCTAGAAATCTGCAGTATTTTTCAAAAAATGGAACATCATATCATGCCTGTGGTTAAACACTGATGTCCTCCCATATATTAATGCTCCATGTCGGGAATTCGAGAATTTGCCCTGAACTTATTGACTCATTTTAAATGTACTATGAATATCAGGAGAATAACTTATGTTTTAATAGAAATACATAAACAGTTTAACAGACTATTTATGTAGATTAAACACAATGTGTAATTGGTACACCATCCTAGTTAAGGTTACTATACACATTAAATCCATAGTTTAAATTCTGGAAAGAAGCAAGCTGTTAAATGGTTCTGTATTAATGTGTCCCCCATATTAAAAGCCTTTGGGGATCTCAGAGCAGCAGCAGGTGGAACATCTGTCTATCAGCAGGAAATGCAAGCGCAAGACTGTCTCCATGGGAACAGCTGGGAACATTAGGGGCTCATTGAAGAATGTCATACATTTATGAAGTGCTGCCTGTGCAGGTCTTAGAAATACTGCTGTATCATATGTGCATATATTTACTAAATAAAAACGTGGTTTGGGATTTGTAAGTAATTTGTGCGTAATTCATCACATATAGGACAATGAAGGAGGAATGACAGCACAACTCCCCAGCACCATTACTTCTTTTGTGCAAACCAGTCTGAGGCCAGGAGAAGAATACACTATTAACCTGGTGGCCCTCCGTGACCAGGGCCGAAGCCAACCAGTAACAGCAACTGTCACAACATGTGAGTAGAATCAACAAAGCAGACATGACTAAATGCTATACAGTGGCAAAATGATGAAGACGTGACCTTTTCCATTTTTCTGCAGTAAGTTTCTACCAGTGTGACTTGATCTGCATCTAAGTCAGGCTTAGTCAAATGCAATGTGATTAAGCGAGAACTACAAAAAAATATACAATATATACAGTAAAATCTTTATATTAATATTTATAGTAAAATCTTTATAGAACACAGCCATTAAACATTCCCAGTGCTGTTGGAATAAGTAAGTGAACCCTTCAGTTAGCCACTCCAGACCTAAATGGAGTTAGCAAATAAGAATAAATCCAGTAAAAAACAGTCTAGCAAAATTTGTAAAGGTGTAGAGCTATTGAATTTTCTCTACATGAGATTAATCTTCTGGTATGAACAAGGCATCGCTAAAAATAAATCTCAGAAGCCCTATGATGATTTTTTTCTGAATTGGTGAAATGTTTTTTTTTTTTTGTATTACAGAGGGTAAAAATGTACATACAGACAATAACAGAGAGAACAGAGTGTTTGTGTATGTGTGTTGGAAACATTGGGTCTCGTTCGAACAGACCAAATCTGTGTATGAACTGTATGAACAGACGGAAATTTACATCCATCTCCAAATTCATCAATATTATAGGAGCTCTGA
>JBBMJM010135761.1:0-12039 GCA_037832705.1 Centriscus cristatus
TGTGTGTGTGTGTGTGTGTGTGTGTGTGTGTGTGTGTGTGTGTGTGTGTGTGTGTGTGTGTGTGTGTGAGGGAGCGAGAGAGAGAAAAGACAAAGAGAGATGGGATACAGTGATATTTAAGCTGGATAAATAAATGTGTAATATTACAGAGGATGGATGGGTTTGCAGCAGCTTGTTAGTCAGCTGTCTGTCTGTGGGATGGTGGGTGACAGAGAGAGAGAGTGTGTGTGTGTGAGAGATGTGAAGCAGTGAGGATACCGCATCAATTACAGCGTTTGTGCCAGCAGGCTCCTGACACCGGTGCTTCTTCATCCTCTTCTTCACAGCAGGACATCCCTCCCTTCGCCCACATCGCTGCTGATTGGTCCTCATGAAGAGGCCGATCAATACACACACACACACCCATCCAAGGCGCCTCGCACAGAAGGACGTTTAACAAGCGACCTCTGCGTGTTTCAACATGGCTGCATCCCACAAACGAGCATTTGTCAAGACAGTAAAAAAAAAGGTACAAGTGATCTGTGAGCTGCACTGACGCTGCCGACATCACATCTGACACTACAATCAGAAAGAGGGTACAAAACACACTGGATGTCTTCTTATGTTGCAAAATGAAGTGGGTGTGCACAACACGAGACGTGCCACCTGTTCAGAAAATGAAAACGAACCACTCCATGGATGAGGAGTGGTAAACACCAGATCACAGTACCTCTAGTTTCTTCATCTTTTTGTCCATGTTGAACCGATCCTGAGGCTCCAAACCGTCAGTTAACTGCGTGAATCTGCTCTGAGTCGAACTGAGCCAGTCGGTGAAGGACGTGCAAAGACTTTCAGACTCTCCTACAGTCTTCAGCTCCTCCTGCAGTTGCTTTATGGTCTCCTGTGAAATAAAAAAAAATAAAAAAAATCAAAGAATAAATAAAAAGCTTTAACCATCATTGTACAGATGAGTCGTGAAAATGAAGCAGCACATCCCAGTAATTTAGTCCTAAGTGGAATATTGGTTCCCCATCTGTCCAGAAATGATTTCCCACTGAGATCATAACCCTGACGTCTTTCATAAACCTTGTTTGTAAGACTCCAGCACTCTGGTATTAAAGTGCCCCAGGAGTCTTTCTTTAACCACCGCGGACTAAAAGCTCTTTGAACAGCCATCAAAACAGAAAATATCCCTTTCCCCCACTCCTCTTTCATCCTCTGAATACCAAGAGCTGCACAACACGGGGGAGAGTTTTTTTTTTTATTTGACGCATTATCCACTTGACTGAGATCCGGAGTCAATAACACCATGAGGACGGAGAGGCTTTCTTGACACATTATTCACTCAACTTGCAAATCCTGCGGTGTGGAGCTCCAATTAGCTGACAGTGCTGAGTGCACACCTTTTCTGACAAGACGGAGGTAAGACGGCTTCCCACCTGGAGCCCACAAGGCCCCCGCTTTGCACCGTGTAATTATGGTGCGGGAGCTGGCTTTAGTCTATTCACGCTTCAGAGGGGAGGTGTCGGTACGACGGAGGCAGCGAAACAAAGTCGGCGAGTGAGGGAGGAGACGCATGCACGTTCCTGAAGGTGTAAAAATCAATGCAGCGCAGGCAGAGCCGGGTGTGAGACTGTCTCCTGAAACGTTTAATTATAGCCGGAGTCCCAGACCTCAGGAGCCCCATTGATTTTCCTTTAGTCTCCCCCAGTGGAGCAGACAAATAGAGAGGCTGCATGAGAGTCCACAGAGCAACAGAGGCAGTCCCAGCTCCCGGAGCTGCTCCACAGAGACCAAGTGCACACACTCGGTCCGTGGTGGAGGAGCGCGATCATGTGTGAAGAGCCCACTGCGGCGAAACGCCCACATGTTTTACAACTCTGCGATTGAAAGACAAAAGCAGTGGAGACCCGGCTCATTAACATTTTAGAACATGTCTTTTTTCATGCTTTCATGCACAGAAATGACAGAAAATAAAGGAAAGTATGAGATAACACAAAGGAACAAAGGAACTTTTTTTTTTTTTTTCGAAGCTGCATCACGAAGCATCTTAATTAGCTGGTTGACCTTTGGAGTGTCACATCCACCTGAGAACAAGGTTGCGTTGCTAAATGGCCCTTTTCTGGCATATCACATACCCAGTAATACGTACTGTAAAACTGTTAAATACTGTAAACAAACAACTCTACTGTAAGTTATGAAATAACTAAGTTGTGCAAACCGTGGGATGTTGAATGTTAAAGGTTCTCCGCTTGTGGCTGTGAAAGCTCAACACTCCTGAAATGGAGCTGTAGTTGATGCTTCTACCTGTTTATTTCTCCACCCCATTGTCGTTTATGTCCATCCCTTGTTTTCATTACTACTTGTCATCCCTTTGACGGGGTGTTGTTTTTAAAGATGTCCGTCTGAATGGTGATGTCATGAGACAAAGACAAAGCTTTCCCCTCTGGTGGACATTCATTAAAACTGCAGAAATGTGGTAAATATCCACACCAGGACTGACACACGACATGAAGAACACGGAAAGACAGTGATTGTCAATAATTGGCTGGATGAGTCGGACGTCCCACAGCGACATTGACGCTATTTGTTATGAAACCATGTAAAGAATAATGAAGCTACAGCAGCTTTTAGGACAGGCGGTCCCACCTCAGTAGGTTTTCCTTCAATTAGTATTCCTCCTACTGTTTTGTAGAACTCCAGGTATGTAGAAGAATATTTACTGTGTGTTTAGTTTGATGTATGAATACTTGAACATTACTTGTACAGTGTTGGTGTATTGAGCTGACCTTTCATGTTTTAACTCGTTTATGTTGAGGAGGGGTCTGGTTGTTGAATTGTGTGCATCTGGTCCTCTGGCTACACACCCGGGAGGGTTCACAGCGTTCATGTTCTTTGCTGAACCCACCCATGAGAAGTACGAATGTGACCCTATTCATTTGAGAGTATTTGAAAAAGATCTTCGTTGAGACATGACGGAGACTGAAACGAGAGCCCCTCAGCAAATGTCCTCAGACATTCTCTAGAAATATATTCCACATCTGGAACTATTGACCTCTTGTGCATGCAACATCACATTCTGCCTGGATCTCACACATCAACACTGGATGCAGCTGAAGAAGTGACACAACCTGAGTGAGTTTTATATGTATTTAAGTTCCCTGAAACTTTTAATATATATATATTTTTAGAAAACATATATTTTTATACTAGGTTGTTGGAAATGCCTTAGGTATGTCAGAGTGAATGAATGACCCAGACCTGGAGCATTCTCAGCGCTGCCTCACCTGGATGCTGAGCTGCAGGGAATGGTAGCGCGCCGTGAGCTGGGTGGCAGTGACACTGACGTGGCTGCTGCTGATGGACGTCTCCTCTAACACCTGCTGGGCCACAGAGGACAGACCGCTGACGTCCGCCTGACGCGTCAGCACCACCTGAAGACACCCCTGTCCACAAACAAAACCAGAATCCAAGACATCACTTATGTCGGCCGAGGACGGTTCACAGCCGGAGTTAGAGGGCTGGTCGGAGAAGAATGCAATGAATCTTTAGTCATTATTCATTGCGTTGATCATTCACTCTTTGTGATGGGTGGATTTTTTTCCCCCTGAAACAAACTAATGAACATTCTAGGGCAAAAATATGACCAACAAATGATGTTAGCCAAAGACGAGATGTGTTGGTTCAATTTGATAATAAGTAATTCTTCATATATTCGACTGAGAGGACTGCCCAGGAGCTGGAGCATCTCCTGACCAGAACCACGTGGAGTACGTACACGCCTGTACAGAACTGTCCTGTCACTGGACGGCCCAGCTACACTTGGTGGTCTATAGCCCATCTGGGTAAGGTTAAACCAGACTTTGGACAGTAAGTGAGGCTGCTGGAGGTGACTGTGGTCTCACACAAACACAGTGACCTATAAATAAGTGACCTCTTCTGCTCCGTGGGAGTCTGGAACCATTCATTTATTCAAGTCTTGGTTGGTTGCCTGGCAACTGGTCCTGGGCAACTAGCACAGAAACTGATATCTCAGTGATTCCTTGAACGATAAAGCTGATGGCTGCAGAATGTGTCTCACCTTGAGTTTCTTCATCTGAGCCTCCTTGGTGCCTTTATCTGACCTGCGATGACACCGGATGGTGGCCATCTTCTCCATGTCCTCCAGCCACTGGGACATGGTCAGGAACCTTTGACCCATTTGCTTCAGTTTGGCCAGCGTGGAGCTCAGGTGGGCCTGGGTGTCCTCCAGACGGCCCTGGTAGGCTGTCCACTCTCGCTGCGCCGTGTCCAGGGCTCGGTCCTCAATCTGAGGTGCGCCCCAGGGTATCACCCGCTCCCTGCTGCTCAACACAGACGAGAGCAACGCCTGACCACTAGAGCAGCGCGCCTGCAGAAGCTATGAGGAAAATCAGAAGCTGGGTGTGAAACGGGATGAACACGTCTGATCAGACCTTAAGTCAGGGGAGAATGTACCTGCAGCTGCTGCAGAGTCCCCTCCAGTGTCTCCATATTCCCCTCTGGATGAGACAGCGATGCCAGCCTGGCCTGTTCCCGCTCCAGCCAGTCCTCAAACACATGCAGCCCTCTCTGATACTCTTGGTGGACCAGTACCAGTCCTTTGGCCTTTCCAACTGCATTCTGAGACACGGGCAGAAAGAGACATCATGACGGAGAGGAGGAACTCTAACAGTCCCTGAGGTCATAGGTGATCGTAAGGTGACTGAGGAAGATGTTTAATAATGTCAGTGTCCTGATTTAGTGTATGGTAACGATGTTAAACCGAGGGGTTTTGTGATTTGTTAATGTTTGATTCAGACACATGGGATTCAGCATTCATTCAACATTTAAAAATAGTACGTAATCGAAAAGTCCTCAGATGTAACTCTGATTACTTTGTAAAGTGATAGAAAGAGTTCCCCTGGAGCAATTACAAACTGCAAATGATTATGGTTGAGAACAGTCATTCCTGATCCCAACAGTGGGTGTCATAGGTAAGGACCTTGGCCTTGTCTTTGACAGTGTTGTAGCGACACTGCAGCTGATGCACTTCCTGCTGCGTCGTGCAGTGCTCCGCCATGTTGGACCCCTTTGTTGCGATGGTCTCCAGAGGACTGCTGTGACTCAGCACTTCCTCGTAGAGGAGCTGCGGTGAAATAAGAACACACACGCTCACTGGGACGACCTGCACCTCGGTAAATGAATGAAAAGCCTGTTATGGCCACTGAACTTCATCAGCTTACTGAAATCTGTCAGAGTCTGTCAGAGAGATTCCAAGTATTTTTTTGTCAAATGACAATGGATACCTTTGTCTTTCCGAGGTTGGCGGTCTTGTCCCTCATCTCAGAGTATTGTCTGTCGGAGCAGCTCAGTGTGTCCTCAACTCGGTCCATCCACTGCACAAAGTGACCCACGTCCTCCTGGTAGCTGGTCCACTGCGACAGGGCGCCCCCCAACTGGCTGTTCAGTCACCATGGAGACAATCATCACATGTACATCCCTCTCTCATCATGTGAAACCAGGCAGTTCTGCAGTTCTTCAGTTCACGTGATCAAACCTTTTACACTGGATGGAGGCAGAAAGCAGAGAGTCCCATGAGTCCTTCAGGTCCTGGATCTGTTTGCGGATCACTGGCACCCCCTCAGCTGAAGTGTTTCTCTGAACCGCCTCTCCCCTCGTCAGCAGCATCTTTAACTGGATCTCCCGCTCCTGACGGGCTGACAACAAGGCCTGCACCCACAGGGACATCAACAGGCAGTAAATGAACCCTGAACACTCAATTTCACATTTATTAACTGTTGCAGCGAGTTCAGGAATCTGCCTTATTATAACATTCTGATGAGCGAATGCACGTCTGTGACTCAGTGGATCATCAAATGCTGACTCGTTTCCCATGTCAACATGAAACCACACGTGGGTTAAAAACTATGATGCCTGAAGGAGTTGCACACTGACTTCCAGTTGCAGCATCCGGTCCTCCAACAGGGCTTTATCGGAGGTGGTGGAGACGCAGGCGCCGAGGACCCTCTGAGCCTCACACACCCACTCCTGGAGCTCTCTGAGGCCCTGAGAGAAGAGGCGGTGTTCGCCTACGATACGTTCGATCCGAGAGGCTTTGTCCTTCAGAGAGCAGAGTAGAAATGAAGATCAGAGTAGTTCTCGTGTGTCTTCTGCTGTGCTTCTGTTCATGTTCATCCCAGCTCCCGTACCTGTCGGGGGTCACAAGGCAGAGCTACAAGTGGCCATTCAACAGCTCATTTCCTGTTTCCCTGTGTGAAAGGGAAGAGGACCTAAAAATAGCGCTGAACTCACCAGCGGACAATGTCCACAAACCTTTGTCCTGAGGGGGGAGCGCTGCTGTTCCTGTCTGTCTAATGTTGTCCTCCATGTCAACTTATCATTCTGACTTCATTATCAAAGGCTGATTTCACATTTTAGGAAGGCGAGACACACAGCTGTGCCCTTTCTATAGATGATGCGCTTGGAATGACAGATTACTGTCCTCATGTCCTCCAAGTGTGACTGGGGACAGTTTGCGGTAGAGGCATCGATCATGCACTTCATGCAGGTAGGAGGAGGACAGGGTGCGATGTGGGGACAAATGGACGACTTCATGATTTCACTGACTCTCACTCACCTGAGCAAAGTTATCTGTTTACCGGTTTGTTCACCGAGATAATCATGACAGTAATAATGCATCAATCTTATATCACACTTTGTAGACACTTTTCATGCGGGTTATGCACACCCTGATGGTGGTGAACTCCACAGCTGACTGACAGCCCCCCCAACCACCACCAAACCCTCACTCACATTCACCATGTGGAGAAGTGTCTACTCCAGGGACACAACGGCACAACTACCGGTGAGATAGAGCAGGATTTGAACCGCCAGCCTTCCAGCTATTGGACATGTACATGCCTGTGCACATGTTTGGGTCGGTATTTGTTTTATTGGTATATGGAGCCAACGCATGTCTCAGTCAATACAACACCCTCTGTCCTTAGACCGTCGTTCAGAGTGTGGAAAACCTTCAGGAAGAGGATGGACAGTGATAGATGGCAGGTACAGAGAACCAAAAGACAAAGGCAGCAATATGGGTAAACAGGTTTGGAAATGGAAGGGGTGGCATGTCATGATATGCTGCTGATGGCTGATGTACATTTGTCTCCTTAAGAGAGTCAAGTATATCTATAGAAGTATATCTATATATATCTATATATTATATAGCATAGCACTATATGTGTGTGTGTGTGTGTGTGTATGTATGTATATATGTATGTATGTATGTATGTATGTATGTATGTATGTATGTGTGTGTGTGTATGTATGTATGTATGTATGTATGTATGTATGTATGTATGTATGTATGTATATGTGTGTATGTATTTATATATATATACACACATACACACACACACACACACATCGATCCATCCATACACGTAAACATCGGTTACCTTGGTTACGTTGCTGAGGGCGAGGTACTGTGCTGACAGCTGGGAGACTCTGTGGACGAAGCCCTTCCCGGCGGCCTGACCCTCCCAGAGACGATGAGCTCTTTCTCTGAGACTTGCTAGTTCTGCCTCCCGGCCGGCCATCTCCTCCAGGACATACTGAGCCGAAATGAAGAAGAGAGGTAGTGATGAAGATGAAACCACAATGGGAAGAGGGAGAGAGCGCAGATGAAAGAGCAGCAGTATACGTAGATGACAGACAAAATGGGAGACAGTTGGGACAGAGACAGACGAGATCAGCAGGTAAAGGACATTGGCATTACACAGTAAAAAATACACTGGCAAGGACAGAAGAAGAAAACCAACAACGTCAGCAGAATTTCTCTTGATGGTGGCATTTATACAGAGACACGTCGTTCATTCAGACAGCGCAGACCAGGGAGAGGAGACATGCTCGATAATATCTTGCAGATGCAGGGGATATACATGTGAAAAGACGAGAAGGGGTTCACTCTTGTATTGTACTTTAGGTGCTGAGGGAAGAAATGTAATTGCTTGCAGGGCCAGACAAAAGGGACGGAAGACAAGTGCTGCAGACGGTGAGTAAATATAAAAATAGCAACCATGAATAAGGGCAGAGCTTTGAGATGGGCTCGATATGTTTTCGCTCCTTTGTCAGTTTTATCTCTTTAATGCTTTCGTACCTCTCCTCCGTTTTTGTCTCTGCCAGACACGACAGTCTGTTATCACATCCTGAAAAGGGCCTTTTAGCCACGCAGCGCTTCAGCTGTGACAGAAACGGAATTAATTAGATTTCCGGACGTTTCCTCAGACTATTATGTTAAGACGGTGCTCTATTTTGATCCAGTGGTGCTTGACAAATGTAATTAGGTGCCTGTTGCAGATGCAGATGTGATGGAGACTGCTCAGACTACCTAGTGCCCTTGGAACATCCAGTTAATATTGAATTTCTGGTGTAATGATAAGGTTTGACTTCAGCGAGGGGAGGAAATAAGAGCCCATAGAAGCTGGAGGAGGAACGGATCCGACGGACACAAAGAAAAATCTGGTTTCACTAACTGGATGAAGACCGTTTACCAGCAAACTGTTTGTTCTCCAAACCACATTCTGCCATGAAAACTCTGCCGCATCTTAACTGACGTGACACCAAGCACGGAACAGCATCTTTTGATCCAAAAATAAACGCTGCACTGAAAAAAGCAATTCCAGTTGTGTGTGCAGTGACGAGCAGCAACGATATCAGCCGGTTCCAGCATGTTGTTTACGAGCGTTTGTGAGCGTATGAGTGGAAATGTCACAGCTTAAATCCCACGATGTTGTGCATGAGATCGGAGGTCCAACGCACCTGCAGCTTGCCGAGCTCTTGTTTCTTGGCTGGGAGGTCATAGAGTCGAGCACTGCTCTCCTGAACTCTGACCTCAGTGCTGTTCAGCCAGTCCTGCAGGGGTTCAGCACTGGCCTCAAATTCTGTCATCTGAGACCGCAAGTTCTGTGTGTACGAGAACAAACCACTCACAATGACAAAGCACGAACAGAACACACTCGCTGGTCAGTTCAGCTCTCTTTCATACGAAAACACAGATCCACAGGTCATGTACAAGGACATGATCAAGAAATCAACAAACTAATCACGTGACCAAATATTTCAGTGTTTTACATTGATCACAGAAGTAGGGGGATATATGAGTAAAACAACAAGTACATGTCGAAAACATGTGGTTTGGTTTTGTTTGTCCAGATTCATATTGATATATCAACCTTCTATTCATTTGTCATATTTGTCTCCATATGAACCACGTGAATGTGAACTGAACGGGTTCTCAGTGGTTCCAGAATGCTCATTGGTTCCTTTCAGCCATGAATCCCAGATGGTTCACTCTTTCTTGGCCCTCTAACTTACTGAGACATAAACTGTGACAGTAGAGTCCGCTGAATGTGAACCGTTAAAGAAGAGCACTTGTTTCAGTGTGTGCAGCTACTTTAACCTCACACACAAACAGAACTACGGTGATCCGACCTTGAGTGCATCCTCCCTCAGCTGCAGGTTGTTCATCAGGCTCCTCCAGTCGTCTCGGGTGTGGGACACTTCGGCCTTGATTCCCTCCACTCTGTCTTTGGACACCACGGCCATCAGCAGATCCCCACTGGCTCCTACTGTACTCCGCCGGGCCTGGCCGTGCTCCCTGTCACTCAGGAACTCCTGCGGGGATAACGCAGACAAAGACAAAGGAACCCTGACTATTGAACAGAAGCACACACCAGAGGGAGGCGTCTGTCTTTAAACACTGAAAACAGTTAACAGACCCTTGTTTCGGGGGTGTCAGATGCTGTAATTAGACTGAATCCTGACTATTGTCATGTGTGGACCTGACCTGAGGAGGCAATCGCAGATAAGAAAAGTCAGCGAGCCTGAAATGTGTTGTTACACAGCTCCTCACACACACACACACACACACACACAGCGCCCCTCCCTCATAGCTGAGCCGATGACAGTAGCGCAGCAGGGACCACTCCACCATCTGTGCAGTCAGCACATCACATGCACGCACAAACACACACTCGGTGCAGTGTGTATCTTTCTCTGTCCTCACCCACTCGTCCTTTCACTTTCCTCCGTCTCCTCCCGCCGCACTCGCTCGCTCACGACCACTCGGTCCTGTCTCTGTTACTGTATACCACCAATAAAGTGTGACACAATGGATGCCCCCGCCGTGCCGGCCCTCCTGCCGGTCAGCCACGTGGAAACATTGTTCCACATTCCTCACAGAGTCAATAATAAATAAAACATGACTGCCTCTTTATCTGTCTCGCCTCCGCTGCCACAGACCCTCCCCCTCATCCAGTGACACAAACTTCTGCAGGAGGACACACTCATCCTCTCCGACATCCTTTGACCAGAATGAAAACATCCCTTAAAATCACCTGTTGTACAGAGAAACAATAGAGAAAGCAATTCTTTGCTGTAGGAAGGTCTTGTCCAAACTTGGAATGGTGGGCGTGGCATTCAGGTGTCTAATTAACACCAGGTGTCTGGGACCTTAAGTGACAAGCACCTGCCTCTGAGCCCGGGGCCCGGCAGGGGCTCCAGCGGGGCTGACAAACTGGCAGCATCACCCAGAAACACAGAGATACTCTGAGGAAAAGCCTGCTGTGTGCTGGCTCGAACCCGGACCGGAGCGTTAGGTGATGGTTCCGATCCACTGGATCTTTCTATCCTCATATTATGACGTGCATTCACTGCAAAATGTGAATACATGATCTTAAAAGGTTCGATGGTCCCTGACTGTCACTCGCTCATCGTGAACGAATGAGAAGATCCAGCTGGTGAAAATCTGCTTGGTGAGAATGTTCTGTGATGATTTGGGTTCTTTAAAATATATTTGTATTTACCATAAGTTGCACAGAGTCACAGTGGATCCCTGGCGTCTGGTACCTACATATTTATACCAGTACTGGGTGATTCACACCCTCAAGATTAAAGAGATTAAAGGGAATGTTTGGATTCAAGTAAGTTCTACAAAGTGAAAACTCTCTGTTACCTGTATTCTTTGCAGCGCGGTCGAGGCCTCGGCGACACTCTGTGGCACATCGAAGCATTTGGCGGTGCTGATTTTGGCGTTGACCAGCCACTGCTGGAAGTCTCTCAGCGCCGAACGGAACCTCTGCTCCAACAAGCGCTCCTTGTTCTGACACTCCCTGGATGCGCGGAGGCTGAGACTGGGGGTGGGGGTGTGTGTGGAAGAGATGGGAAACAGATGGACTGAGCGTTTTGTTCACAGGTCATGGTGACAAACAGCAGCGAGGAGATGTCAGATACTGTCCTCAGCAAAGCCTGGGAGAGGAGCGGCAGTCGGAACTGGGCAGGTGGAGACATGAGGAAGTGGGTGAAGTGGAAGCAATGAGTGGCAGAACGGGGGGAGGGCTTTGAGTGTGTGTGTGTAGGGGGGCAACATATGAGAGGGGCAAGAGTTCACAGGGGTGACAAGATAGACAGAATGAACAATAAACAAATCTACACAATCAGACCGGTCTCTTATAGATAGTAGAATTACCCGACCAGCGGTGAGCGCTTACTCCAGACAGACACCAGACACTAAATAATGATAGGTCACCTGTCCGTTCCTGTTCTCAGCAGCACATGTAGTGACCTTTGACTCCCTGATGGACTTCACGTAATGTAGGGTTCAGTTGTCATGGTTACAGCTGGGCTCTATCATTTACCAGGAGATGAGGGAACGATGACAGCATGTGCTGATGCCACATCAGACCAGTGGAGTCACCGACAGGCAGAGGGTCAGACGTGGATGAACCGACCGACTGCCAGCGACGGGTCCTAAAACACTGACAGTGTTCATACCGTCTCTCATAAACAACATCATCTTGTGATGCAGGGTCCAAAACTGTTCTGCCTCTGATCCAGCAGCAGACGTAACAAATGTATAAAGACAACACACACACACAGACACACACGCACGTACGCACGCACACACACACAGACACACACGCACAAACAAACACACACACACACACACACACACACACACACACACACACACACACACACACACACACACACACACAC
>JBBMJM010135781.1:6885-24248 GCA_037832705.1 Centriscus cristatus
GCTACTGAGCTCCAGACCTTCATCGCCGTTGGAGTTCACGGCCCGTGCAGCACACTGCACCCTGGAGCCAGCCTGGAAATAGACTGAGTCCAGCGTGATGAGCTTGGACGAGGTGAAGAAGGTGTCAAAATCAACTTCCCTCATCGGGCTGGTGACACCGTCTGGGCCTGTGGGGGCGCTGATGAGCCAGCGATACCGGGTCAATGTGTTGTTGATATTCTCGCTTATGCAGATGGAGCCTGTTTTGTCATAGTCTGGGTACTTGGGGTTACAGGCCTGGAAAACGGAACAGACATGAAGTCATTTTGTGCCGTAGATCAAAGTAATTATGTCTCAATATCGAATAAACCGCAGCAGCTGTATTAACGAATCATCCATTCTAACGTACAGTGACACAGACAACAGGGTATCCAGCCACAGGGAGAGATTCTCGGTTCCTGTCCATATCGTCGTAATGCAGCAGAGAAACCACTCGAGGCACCGAGGGGAAGGTGACATCTGCCATGCTGTTGGTCTCCTCAATATAAATTATGGCTTTGGTCATCTGCTGATTGACAAGGCAAGGCAAGGCAATTACGTTGAATCAAATGTTGGTCAGACTGACAGTTAAATGAGGGGCTGGTTTGGATTTTCACCTGAGTCTCTGCCACCATGTTCTCGTCAGGCTTCAGGTGAACGGTGAATGCCTCCCTCATTTCCCTGACGCCATCATATAAAACCTCCACCTCCACAGAGTGCTCTGTGTCACCTTGTCTGAACACGATTTCTGAGGAGACAAAGGACATTTTAAACACTATTCCTGCAGCAGAAGTCCAGGGAAAGGTGAGGCAGCCCTCACCCTCTGATATGGGATGGTAGTCGTCCCCAGATATTGCAGATCCATCCTTTGTGTGAACGCGTACAACGGAGACCTTGGAGGTGTCTCCCACACGCAGCACTGGGATTTTCACGACAGACACTTGGCCACTTTCCTTCGGCTCATTAACACTGAATTTGGTCTCCCCAAACCTGATAACGGCCTCTGAAAAACACATTTAAATTACGTAACAATGTCACAGGGCATCTTTACGACTGCAATTGTACCAGTAATTACACGTCTACATGCACATCTAGCTGCTTTTACACAGAGAAAAAAACAACAACATTTCTATTATCACCAAAACAGAATGGACCCATCTGGAAACAACACATGACTTACTGTCTGCGTCATCTTTTATCTTAATAATTGTTTCATTCTGCCGACCAACAGATGCTCCAAAAGGAGAATCACTTTTGGGGCTTCCCAACACTAGTCGCAGCTCTTCTTCTTCTTCATGTTCTGTGTCATCCACTAGTACCAGGATGCAAGGCTTTTCGATCTCTCCTGGAAACACAGTAGGTTTTGTGAACATAATGTTTTAACACAACATCAAAGATGGGGTTTTATGACATCACCTGGTAAGAAGGTGATGATGGAGGCATCTGTGTTGGGTCTCTCGTTGAAATCCATCATGACTTGGGCCGTTCCCTGCCGGCTGTAGCACCGTACCGTAGATTTGTGGCTAATGTCACCACTGCGGTACACAGTGACGGATATCCTCCCCGAGTTCTCAGAGCCCACATGCACAGCATCACGGAACTGCACCTTTGGCACTAGAACCACACAAAGCCATCAACGACGCAGGACAGCCAGTGCCATGAATCTGCAAATCCAGATTTTTGCTCACAGTCTGAAACAGAGTCATTGATGATGACGGCAGCTTTGCTTGGCTCGCCGAGGATCCCGTTCATGGGCATCTGGAGGACCAGTTCGAATTTTTCCGGCCCCTCCAGAACTGGCTGGCCCAGGTCGTCCAGGATAGTTACTCGCAATGTCTGCATGGTGACGCCTGGTGCAAAGTCTAGATTCCGGCTGATCCCCACGTAATCCACACCAGCTGCTCCACAGCATAAAGTACAACATGTATCAGTGTCATACATGTATATGACAATCATTGGGTACACAAACAAGATGCAGGATAAAACTATTAAATCCTTTTATAGGCACTAAACTACATCTATCATATATCAACTGCAATGAATGATGTAAAAAATGTGTTACCCCGACTGCCAAGAAACCATTTGAAAATAAGTTTTCTTGTAATATACCCTAATAACTATAATGAATAGGACATTTTCAATCTTCTATACATTGAATGGCTTAATAAAGGGTTAAAATCATCCACTTTCAATAAAGTAGAACATTACCATCCTTTCCAGAGCATTTATTGCAGGACTGCTGTATTATCTCGGTTTACCTAATAAATTGGCGCGCGTGAATGCAGTTGATAGAGCCCAAATGGATTACAGCACTTATTTCCACCGCGGTTCTCATGTTACTTCATAATTCATTCATGAACGTGCGGCAGCCAGAAAGATGAAAGGATTTGGTGTACACGTGCTAAATCCATGACTCTCTCTACCTCAGTTGCAATATGTTAAGTAAAGGTGCGCTTGGCTGAAAGTGGATATATATCAACGTGTTCCTTAATGGCGTACATACGACCCAGTTTTATGTCCAACGTCATGTACATACGACCTAGTTATATATCCTGAGGACGCTGTAGGGAAGGAACAATCAGATGTAGAATGTAGAACAATCAGAATGCCTTCCTAAATCCCCGTCTGCACTCACAATTATTCTCACAGCACAGGACATATCCGATGTCTGCGAGACAAGAGCCTTACAGAGCAGCTCTGACTTTCTAACCTCCAGCAATGTTTACATTCCGCAGGTCACCCACCCCACATATCCAGCATTAGCATCTCCTCACACGGCTTGAACTCCGGAAAACAAAGAGTGACAGGGTGACGACTTAAGTCCATTGTCCTCTGGGGGTTTACATTTCTCCGAGCACTGACTAAAGCTGTCAGAGACAGGCTGCTCGCAGGGACACATACCCTCAGCCGAGACAGGACTCGTCTTCCTGGAGCGCACGGTGATGGTCCCTCCTTTGGACAGATCGGTCCCCGTCCTCCACACTTGCACCTCCACAAAGCCATCACTCTCATCCACGTTGTAGTCGGTGTTACCGAAGTAGAAGACAGGGCCTGGGAGGAGAAGACACACAAAGCATGTAAAGGAAACACTGGAATGACTGACGTGTGTGAAGCTGGCCCCTTCACTGACAGATGTTCAGAACTGGCCACTCACACCATAAGTTGGTACAGATCACAGGAGAAATGAATTAAATGTTTCCACTGAATGAGTCATTCTAGCTCTTAAGCAGCACTTTCCATCTTCCTGGAAATATGCCGGGGGATTTCCGAATCTGCAAAACACCACTCGAAGCAGCTCATAGCTGCATATCCTGGTTTAGTTGGGATGAGCCTGGTCGCAGACGTCGCTAGTGATGGTATGAGAGGAAGACAGGAGGCCTGACAGGAGGTCTGGAGGATGTAGAGCTCTATGTGCCAGCCCGGGCCTGCCTGAGTGCAATTAGAGTTTCTATGAACTCAGATTCCACTCACTTCTACAGCTACACTCACTTCTGTTCAACCCGTTCAGGGCCTCTTCTGTCTCAGATATGTGTAGCAACTATCCTTCAGGGAAGTGCAGCTACTGTAGTGCAGTACGACCGTTGATGGATTTAAACTGCAGGGAGTCAGCCGTCGTCCGTTATGGTAGTACAGAAAACAAGACAGAGTGAAACTGAGCTCCAATGATCTGAAAGAAGCCATTATCAGCTTAAAAATGCACACATTCTAAATTTACGTCAGGGATGAACACACCAGTGCTAAAGAGCAGAGACCTTGGGCTTCTGCGAGCAAGTGTGACCAAATAATGAATAAATTAAATGAATGGTGGTGATGGCCGTGGGCAGAGTTGTGGTTTCCATGACAATGGAACTCAGCACTCACAATAAGCCACTTTCTCCTCAAACAGTGGGAGGGGAAAAGGAGAGAGGGGATGAATGTATTGAACAAAAAAAAAATCCATGGTGCTGGAGCAGTAGGATCATTACGGAGCAAAACCAAAATACAAGATGAAGCAGACTGTCCACGTTTTGCACCATCGTCATGACATTGTGAATGTCATTATTTGTCCACGTGGTCTCAGATGATATTTCATATTATGTTGTAGTGTAGTGTTGGCAGTAGCCCCCAAACATAGTAAGATAAGGTCGTGTATATGACATCAGGTGATTCCCTGGAATTTGAAGTGCTGGGAGCTGCCATCTGGGTGGCGGAAATAATATTACCCATGACAGCGCGCAAAGGACAAAAACGTTTATGTTTAAATGTGTCCTGAGAGCTCAGCCAGGACAATAAGTGCTGCATCAAGAGGCTGGCAGCTGCCAGGATTTCTTCCCACTGAGAAAACAAAGATGGTTTTGGCTGCCTGCACTGGGTCCCCAGCACGGAGAGTAATCAGATCTACTAGCCTGAGGTTGGCAGACAGGAACTCAGGCCCTGTTGTACAAGTCTGGTAATCAGATAAGGTCTGTGCAGCAGACAAACGGTGTGCTTCAAAGGGCTACGGCCCATTAACTGAAAGGTAAACCAGTGGCTCCATCAGTGGTGCCAGTGCCGACCTCCTATGCCACACTGCACATCTTCCATTACCTAAATGTAAGCGCAGATAATCCAGGGGCCAGATTCCACACTTACACTCACAAAACTGTCCTAGGAAAAAAAACAATTTATTTCACTCTTTAACTTCCCTAGCTTAAGAATAATTTTAAAAAAATAATAAAGTGCTTACGTATTTTCTCAACTTTCTTCATAAGCATAAATGGTATGGTAAACATAGTTATCAAATTTATTTTTTGATTTATTTATTTAAGACAATAACTACATTATAATAAAGATCACCTTGACCTTGTCTTATAATATTTATAATTATTATTTGGCTTTTGAAAAGTAGGTCGGAGTTTAAGTGCCTCATACACCTTGCATTAACTTTTATTTGTTTTGTCTTATCTATTAATTAAGATGTTAAGATGTTTCTTTAAGATTTATCTTATTAATGTGAATAAAAGGAAACGTAAAAGGAAAAGAAAGGGATCACAGCACCCGGCGATTCAAATATTAATGTACAAAAAGGAAGCGTTGCTATTAAATGATAACTATATGCAGTAAAACCACCTTTTTATTTGCCAGTTTTATGCAATATGCTCCAATAACAAAGTCACACAGAGGAATTATCCACATTGCATATGTGTGAACATAAATAACCGCGGAGGCACCGGGCGACCAAAGACATCCCTGAGGGGGCTGTTACAATGCAACTGACAGTGTGAATTCACTTGAACTTTGCATGACATTCCCGCAGTGCTAAGTGGCTTCTCCAACGATAAGCTTCAATTGAACCTTGGCAAATGCTCCTGTGCCCACTGTGTGCTCCAGAAAAAAACACTTTCCAGCAGCAGAAGCTGAGTTTTTCAATGCACAATCTTCGACAAGTACGGTAGGTCCAATGGTTCTGAGACACATTTCCAAACAGCATTCGGATATGAGTGTTTCATGCTGTTGAATCAACACAGCACTTATCTGCTTTTGAACAGCTGTTAATTTCGGAATGAATGGGAAAGCAGGTGAGATATAATGACAGTGTTCATCCCTCTCCCTTCACTTCATTCCCGTCCAGAATATACTGCTGCAACACGCCCATCTTTTAGAACCGCTCATAATCATACCTCCAGAACCAGAGGAGAATTTACAGGCTGCTCACACGGGTCTATGTAGTAAATGCACAAGTCAGGTCCTGCTATACGAGCATTCCCATGGCGTACAGCTCCAAAAACCAAAACACGTTCCCGGATGCAGAGTCAATATCAAACAGCAATTAACTCGGCAAGAAAGGACAAGTTTCTCAGAACCCATCTGAGGTGAAAGACAGACTGGAAACTGGAAGGATGTGGCCATTTATGTGCAGATGGTCTGCTGCTGGGAAAATAGCAGGTATACTGACAATAGCTGTCTGCGAAATGCTTGGACTGCTTGTAAAGCTGAGAAGCTGCCAGGAAATGTATATTCATGCAGAGAAAAACATCATAATAATGGTGGATGTGATTATTTGATCATAGATTTAGACAAGCGACATTCTTGTACTTCCTGCTAATTACACAGTCATTTCTATTCCGTAACACCGTCTACATTTCAATTAATGTTCATAGTTTACTGGATTTTAGATGTTTTCTCCAACTCATTGCTGATTACGTCCCCGGACTCCTCTTCTATGCAGTCAGCATGGTTTGTCATTACCATTTGAGTTGTTACATTAAGCAGCACTTTCGATGAATGGAGGAACCATTTAGTGGTGCATATTCAGGAAATAGAATTATTAAAATTGTGGCAAAGTATTTGACTCTCTCTCTCTTAAGAGCATCTCTTAAATAAGCGGCCGGTTTGTTGAATATTTGGCCCGTTCTCAACCCTTCAAACACGGTTCTGCTTCAGCATACAGACAGACAAGCAAACAGAATTGATAACAACCTTCTTGGCAGAAGATATATCGCCTCTAGACTTGTATTAAATAAAGCGTGACCACAAGGAGATATACCCCCTGTTCTGATATCCCATTTACGCTGAGGTAAGTGGGCTGATGTACAAGCAGAACACATTCAGCCATCCCAAAAACACTTAAATATCACGTAATTTCACATTCATTGATTCACAACTTCTAGCTCTACTTCCAGCTTATTCTGCGGCATTAGTTTAGATTGAAAAGATTCTTCACATTCACTTAATGGCACTGTTTCTGCACTCAAATGAGGAAAATATGGGACAGATAACCATTTCTGAGCTAATTAGACTTCTGGTTTTGATTTGGAACAATGAATCAGATTTTAATTATGCCCTCTGTGGGTGTAGGTGGTCTGATTAAATAACATTTTCAGATTAACGTCAGACACTTGGCAGACAACGTGTGTGCTGTTTGTACCTCTAATGTGTCAGAGCGCTTCTAAATCAAAACTAAAACCCCACGTTAGTGTTGAATTTGATGCATGACTGTGCTAAAATGCACAATAAATATTTCATAGTTTTTAATGTTTGTTTCATTGTGCTCAGCTCATTTACATGCAAAATTCATCTTGACGTCAGTGTTTGCCTCTTTGTCTTTTACTCTGAAGTCCCTGTCTTGGTCCTGTTTGATTCTGCTGTCTCTTTCTCTGCTGGTGTTGAGCTTTGATTAGCACGTTCTTTCCACCTGTGTTCGCCCCCTCTGAGTATTCAAGTCCCATGTGTCCCAGTCTTTGTCAGATAAGTACGTGTGTGGCCATTGTTTGTTTCTTGACTCTGCCTTTTAGATCTTTTTTTGGACGCTTTTCTGCACTGAGCCCTAACGTCAGCCCTCTATCACTTTCATTCTGAGGCAGTTAAGAAAAGTAACCTTTAGAATAAAAAAACTAGAATTGAACACACATGCACAGTCGTACTCCAAGTGTGAATGAATCTCCTGCATCTCCTCCAGACAAGATATTTGTCTTCTTCTGCTTGCCTCACAGGTATTTACCATTTACTTCTACATCACTGCACAAACCTTTTCATTATCACCTCCTTCGGGGAGCTATGAAGTCTTGACACCACCTTATTTCTTCCCGCCCTTCACGTTCCATTTATTCAGTGGATACTGGATACACACCTCCATCACCTAATACAAATCATACCACAGAGATGCTGCTGCTGTTGCACCTTTTTTTTTCTCTCTCTCTCTACATATGTGCACACATGCGTGAGGTTGTGCGTCTCTGTGTGTGTTCAGGCAGTGGAATTGATGTCAGGTACTTGTGTCTCGATGATAAAAAGCCAATTTATTGAACCACAGCTTCAGGTATTGTTTCTCATTGTTTGGCCATGAAAGCCATAAAAATAGTCTGAATTTGAGGACAATGGAATGCTAACAAACACTAAAACTGGGCCGGACCCTTGTGGGCTTGGTGCTTTCCGTCATGAGATGATTTTTTGTCACTCAGCCGCGCTGACAAACCCCCGAGGCTGCGGCGAAATGATTGCAAATCAATCAGGAATAAACAGACCCGCTGTCAGTCTGACTGCAGTTAAGCCTATTATGTGCTGTTTTCTCTTCTCCTGCTTCTGAGTGATAATACGCAGAGGACCTTTAATACCGGAAAAGACAAGGAGTCTCAAGCTTGGAGCACATTTCTTAGTTACAGAGGTACTCTAACATCTTTCCAAAGCCGAGCCAAGAAATAAAAATACTTCTTCAACTGTTCAAACATTTAGTTCTGAGCCTCAGCCACTTGAGCAGTACTTGAACTGATCGATAACGGACACAATGCAGGAGCTCTCGGACGACGTTACGCACATCGTTTATATCATGTGACCCATCCATGGAGGTTCTCCCTGCAAGTATGAATGTAGTTTCTTTGTTAGGGAGGCAGAATGCCATCATTGGCAATCTGCGTATGTTCTATAAAGCAGGTCGAAAGGTCCTGGCTCAGCGCTCAGATTACACCGGATGCTGCTTTAGTACGAAAACATTCCAACCACGTAACCTCGTTCCTCCTTGAGCAGGTCAAACAAATCCCCTTGATGTGTGTCAGCCTCATGTTCCGTGGGGAAGAAAAGAAAAAAAGGAACCTGTGACACAGTCTGAAAACTGTCGAAGCCTGCAGGCACAGCTCCATCCCAGATTCACTGCAGGTTTTCATCAGTCATTATCAGATGTCATACTAGTTTTCCTGAGAGGAACTCTGTGTCATTTCATATGTCAGTGGCATAGTAAGATCTGGGGCTCTCATTCATTCATGACACTGTTCTAGAATTCCAAAGCCATCGATCATCATCATCATTTCTTCTGTCAATATCTTTCATGACAGTCTGTCCAGACCAAATGACATGAAATCAGACCTGGACCACTTTCATATCTGTGCTCAATCACGTTCATATCTGATTCTTTGCAATGTCACCTCAGTCTGTCATGTGATCATTCATCTGACACTGACAGATGGAGTCCAAAGCTGCTTTGACATTCTGGAGTTTGGAATGAAGCCACTCACATCATTATCTCACCACTCCTGCTCCCACTGTGCACAGAGGCAGCAGCCATTACTAAAAAACATCGCTGTCCTTCTCCTCATCCTTCTTGTTAACATTTGATCAGAACCTTTCTGCCGTCCACTGCATATCAAACTGAAAATGAAATGTTAAAACTGTCCTTCAATAGTTTTCTTCTGTATACACAACTTCATGAGTGTGAGAACTTGGGGTAGTTCTATTACCTCCACAAAAAGGGTGATGGGAAGTAACAAGTCAACCTGACCACAGTCATTTCAAACTGTGCACAAGCTGCCCTTTGCTGACTTTTAGCCCCTGCCCTCTATTATCATGTGCACATCCCTGCTATTCAGACTTTGACATAGAGTCCAATCAAGCTCTAAAGTGCAACAGTCAGCTAACGCTAACCCACTGTTCTCCTTTCCCCGTGTCTGCTCAGAGAGTTTGGACTCACATTGTGCAATCAGTTCACACTTCAAAGGTAAAACGTGCAAAAGAATTGTCTGCCACATTCTGCCATTCACTGCCGCCATGACGTCTGAAGCCCCCTGAGGGGCCTTTGTCGCTTCCGGTGTGACTGCATGAACAAGGTTTAATTAATAGTCATGGAAACAAATTCCAACCACAAGTGGTTCACTGCTCAGACACAAACCCACCAGAAGTATTTGTGATCATTTTCCTGTGGAACACAAGTGTGCCAACATTAAGGGTTAATGTTAGGATGAAGACATACTGTTGAGCTAAAGATGAAAACGTGCTGATACGGAAGAAACACTATCGGAACGTGTTGTTCTCATAACGTGAACTCAACATGAGTTCATCCACGTTATCATAGGCTTTGTGGGCATTTCATTGTCCTCACAGTGAAACATGAACTTTGAAAAAAATACAAAAACAAATAACCTAATGAAAAAAGTCCTTCCCCCCCTAAAGCAGTAACCTTGTCTGTTTCTTTGGACCAGAAGTTGACGCGTCTGGTGGGAAAGATTTTGTTTGTTTGTTTGTTTTTTCAGTATTAAGAGACAATTAAGAACAAAAATACTAAATAGTGTGCATCATTTATGTAACAAGGTGTATGTTTGACTATTAGCGATAACGGATAAATGGATGTAGGATGATATTATTGGCTGGAAATCTCCTTCTCTGGGTGGAAACAAGCTGCATGGTGTAGGTCTGCGCTCTCCAAGTATTTGTATTTATAAACTAGTATTTATACTAGTTTATACTGTGAATGCAATAAAACTAGTAGTGTTGTACTCTGTGGAACGAGAGGGTTCTTCAACCACATGAAGACTGAAATCTGTAATGACTAGACGAGAATGTAATGACGAGAATAATTTCAATGAAACCTCTACAAAGCTCTGGCCGTTGCATTGACAATCTTTTCTCAATGGTCTCTGATTACTTAACCAGGCCGTGAGATGAAAATGCTTAATCGAATATCGCCACATGACCCCAGTCATCTCACTTCAAATGGGGTTTGATTCGAGGAATCATGCCGGGTGTTTCAGCTCCAGTGTTGCTCTGCTTGCAATCACAGCATCAGACTTCACAGTGGCGCTTCCGGAGATATTTAGAGATATGGACCTAAGGAATGGACGTTAGGTGTTGGGGAACAAAGAGGCACCTGGAAGATAGGGGAGACTATCAGCCCTGCAGTCTGAGCCTGCAGATATTAGATAAAGGATTTGCCTCCAGGAAGGAGGTTCGCTTTATCAAACATTTTCTGCCTGCAAGACAAGTTCAAACACCACAAAAAGGGAAGAAACAGACCAGACCTGCTGTTTCCTGTGGACTGGAACAGCAGTCAATGCTGCTAAATGATCGAGAAATCAAAGCTCTCACACCCTAAAGACGACATGCAAATCTGCTCCTTTCAATGTAACGCTTGATAACGCATGGCGAAGTAAGATCTTACTGTCGTCCACATCGGGCATGATAGTGACTCTGGCTGTGGGGAAGGCCGAGCCCAGACGACCTCCCATGGGCATGCTGAGGGTGACATTGAAGCTCTCCTCATCCTCGTACAGGGAGTCATCGATGATCACAACTCGGCAGGATTTCTCCACCTCTCCCTTGTCGAAGCGCAGGATGCTGTGATGGTCCTCAGGCCTGGAGATGTAATCAGAGTAGGACAGCACAGTGGTGGGGACTGTGCCTTTGGCTGAAACTGAAATCAGAATTGAAGATTCTGAAGTTAGTGACCCTATGGAATCCAATTTCCTTGGAAAATGTACTTATCCGTGAAACTGGCCTGTTCTGATTCACCTTTTTTTGTATCTACACATGAAGCCGGCCGGGCACAAGTAATGTTTTTAGTTGCTATGACAATGACTATCTCTCTTTAACACGCTACTTTTAACCACAAACACTTTCCTGCTGTCAACTCCACTGGCACATCACAACCTGTCACAATCTCCTTCAACCACTCACCCGTGAACTGTCAGTTATAAGTGCTCAGTTTTTGTCTGTATCTCAACAGAACATGACCCATGACCGCAGTGATTCAACTCAGGTGTATGTGTATGTGTGTGTGGGGGTGTAACTGGAAACATCAAATTTGCCTGTCCTGCTTCTCGTGACATCTACTGTCAGCTGGGATTTAAGTCTCAGAGCTCGCCAGCTCGTCACTTTTCGAGGGGCCCAATTGTTTGGTCCGCACCTTGTGTGTGTGATTACTGTTTTCAAACAGGACTGAACAAACTGCGCCAAGAGAGAAGATTCACTAACCGCTGGCGTGAAAGCACTTCTATCCTCTGTGCAAAATAAACTCCAACACCTGTCACATTTGTACCCTTCCCTCCCTTCCACGTCGGTATACGGGAGCTTTGATAGGAAGCACATTTCCCTGTGGACTAGTTTATCATTGACAGGAACATGTTGATTCAAAGATATTTTCCATTTGTGAAGGTTAGGTGACAACAGCTGCCATCAAGTAACTGCAGCATACGTGTTTCTCCCCTTCCTCTGATGGAGTGATTTTCAACCAAACCTACGATTGATGTGCAGGAATTAAAACAAACAAAAAAAAGATCTTTGAAACACTGAGCAGACAAAATGGTGACCATCTGCTGCGTCAAAGCCCGGCGATCTTTGAAGACGCCAATTGGTTCCGTCTCAGTATGGATACAAGCTCAGAGATGAAAGCTGATCGGGATTTGCGATTATTGGCACGAAAAACACTCTGATCCTGTTTAATGTCCCTTGAATTATCCCATTTCCCACTGATAAAATACGCAGCTATTTGAATACTTCACAGGTTTGACTTGTTTGTGTTGTGTTACCTTGCTGCGTGAAGCAGATGACCATGAGCTCTTGACTGACATCTCCGCTGCGGCGCACAGGTATAAGCAGCTCGCCAACGTCCTCCTCTACGTTGTGCACAGCTGAGGGGATAAACACCGTGGACTCTGTTGGGGTGCAACACAACGGCGTATATCAGATTCAGTTCAGATTGAGATTCAGTTCATTTCATGTGAGTGACATGTCTTGTCTCTGACTCTTGGTTCCCATATAGAATCAGCTGTTGTGAAAATTGAATTTGATAAACTGAGTGTGAAGTCAAAAATGAATTATCAGAGATGAAGGGGACGTGGGGGACGGGAGGGGACGGGAGGGGGATAAGGCTACGGAACAATTTTTCTTGGCAAAAATCATTCATACGCGCGCTCGCTGTCTGCACACTGGGACCAGTGACAGATTCCATTAAAGCCCAGCTGATGTTCTCTCAAAAAACATCTATTTTTTGTATTCGTCTACAGAAAACACTGACACACTTTAAAAAATGACATGTGGTAATTGACCCTGTAAGTGAAATAGATATAAGTAGAAAATATTAACTGTAAGAAAATCCTGTAAGGACATTTAGTTTAATTGCCAGACAATTTGTCCCTGATTCTCTCGGCTTTGCACAGGAATCAGATAAGTGATAATGAGCGTCAGATATTCCAGCCACAACAGAAGCTTTTTACTCTCCTCAGCTTTGTGATTGCTTCCGAGAGGAACCAAAAAAAAAAAAAATCTTAAACTCCTTTTATTCTTTTCGGGCTGATTAGTGTGGCTGTTGCACGTTGCCAGACAAAGACATCAAACTCGTGCTGCTGGAATAGAAAAGAAAAAGCAGTCGCACTGGGGGAAGTGGCACCACTCCATGAATAAAGATGAAAGATGTGAGGCGTTAATTGCAAAACTCCTGACTGGCAATCGAGCTGAAGTGAAAAACGTTTCCCTGAGTTGACACTGAGGGTGATTTAAACCGACTAATATCAGAGTTAAGATGTAACAAAGGACACAGAATCTGCAGTGGAGTTCCCCTTAATTTCAAACCAACTGTTTCTCCAGTTGGAGCCTTGTATTAATTCTGAATTGAGGACATTCTTCCTTGGTTCAGATGTTTATTTCCTGTACTTCTCTGATTTCCCCTCTCTTCTTGATTGCCGCTCCCGCCCTCATTGGCTTAGCGCGTTAATCACTCTGCCCTCACGATCATCCAATCAGCTGCCTTCTTTTTGTACCACCTGTTATTCATTCTCTGATTAGCTCGTCTATAATTCCTCCAGAAAGCACCCGGCACTTTGAGGCCCGTTCTGTCGCGCTGTTGTTTGCTCTTTCAGTTTCACTTCCTTTTCTCTGGCTAAGTTAAACAGAGAGTCACTATTTGTCTGGATGCTGTGGATTTCAGCATCGATGCTCCACCTGTTAGCATTTCTTCTTCCCACCAAAAACTCAGAAGATGCTGCACTGATGATGAAAAGTGTGACTCATCAGGAACCAGTACAAAATGCATTTTAGCTGTATTTCCAGAGGATGCCACTCACTGCTTTACATTTCTAACACTCTTGTATCCAGTCAGAACCACTTTAGTCAATCTGACAATCTTTTTTTTTTTTTTTTTCACGGCTGCACGGTGCGAGCCTCCAGGCCGTGCAATTTCTGTGCTCACGGAAAAGGCTCAAAAATATAAATTTTTATAAGCTTTGAGTTGATTTGACCTTGAGAAGCTGAAATACATTAAACCTCATAAGCCATAACCGGCATAATAATATGATAATGGAGCTGTGCTGTAGAATTAAAATGTCTGTTGAAGGCAGAAGTAAACAAAAACTGAGTTTCACATGCTGACAGTTTTGTTGATTGTCCCCCAGAGAGGAGTAACACCGTTCTAACTAAACATGTTAATTTGCATAAATTGTTGACAGCAAACTCCCCCTTTTTTAGCCAATGAAGCCCTATGGGATGAAGAGAAGTCTTATCCATATTTATATTATGCAGTTTCCCGTCTCAGCTCGATCACAGACAAGCTGTTTTCGTGAACACTGTTCATCTGTTCTCATGGTGCCTCTGCCATGTTTATTCTCGGAAAACTTACAAGCAAAAGCGACCGGCAGTGTTACCTCCATATCCTCTTAACCTTGTATGTCTACGTGGGAAGATGTATTCTGCATAAATCTGCTTTGCCTTTTTTTAACCATTTGTGTTGCTATTTTCATAATCCGTTCAAACAAGTTTTCAGTTTTAATATCTCAGGACTGCACCTCTACAATAATATGTCCTTTAATCATATCTGCTGTTTCATGCATTTTAATGTGTTTGAATATTGAATAATTTCTATGGTTCACCCTTGTTCATTTTTTTAAAGCACTTGGTTGCATGTGTGAATGAAATGTGCTGTAAAATGTATTATTATTCAGTTGCACGCTTTTGGATTGTGCTATACATAAAAAAGCTGCTGTGGTGATTCTCTTTCATTGGCAGTTTTCATGGTCTCAGCACCAGAGACGTCCACAGTCCTGTGTAATTATCGCTGGCAGCGTAAGTGGCCAACTCGTTGGCGAAGGGTACGCCAGTAATTGAAGTTGTGTCCTTTTTTTTTAATGCAAAATACAACTGATGTTTTTTCTCTTCTACAATGGATTTCTGGCAGCTTGATTGCGGAACATCTCTGGAAAATGTTAGGTTGTTGTTGTTTTTCATGTTGCACTCGCTGACACTGTAAATAGTTGGAAAGCGTTCCACTCTTGTTGCAGCTCCACTTATAATATCAAAGTGCACACTGAGTACACTGTTGTAACTCAACAACGGAAACACAGTATTTGCAAAACCATTCTCTTTTCCTAATAATGAATAATGCATGTTAATACACACTTGCAATTAGCCCAGTCACATTCAGAAGTGTGTGCCACCATCAAGTGAAAAGAAATCATGACTGACCGTCATCAGGGTCCCGAATCTCCACGGTAGCAGCCTCTGGGAATTCAAGGACAGCCATCACAGGCTCGGACAAAACAATCTGGAACGTCTCAGACACTTCGTACTCGCTATCTGACAGGATCCGAACTTTCCAGGTGGCCGTGGTCTGGCCTGGATTGAACTGCACCTGTCTCTGAGACTTTCCACGGAAATCTTTGTCCTTGAGCGCCGTGCCATCCTTGGTGCCAATACCTTTTTTAAGGAAGGACATAAAAAGGGGTTATTATTCACTCAGGCAGTATCTACAAATCAACATAGTAACATGCTTCTTGTTGTTTTTCTTCAGTAATGAAAGCTTGATTAACAATCTGAATGACCTTTTCAGTGTGCATAGAGAGATAGAGGCGTAATACTGAGTTAATAAACCACCTTTTAAAACTGTTTTATGTTTCCAACTCGAAAACCATGCAAATGTCACTCCCCAGTTGGTCAAATCCCTCAATATCTGTCAATTTGTCTAGTTTCCCCCTTCTGAGATTTTCAAACAAGCATGGTGGGAATAGAGCCAATTATGCCTCATGTCAGTCTGGGCTCGGTGGCGCTGGTCGCTTACTTGCGCTGTTTGACCTTCACCGTGTGAGTTGTTTGATGGGGCTTGCAGTCGCCATAGCTGTGACACTGGCAGCATTCCTGTTGAGCAGGCGCTTGAAACCAGTGAAATGTCACACAGCCTCTGCATTGTCTTTGCTAACTGGCCCCACAGCACACAGGAGGGGTCTGGCAGTAAATAGGGGGTAGAAAAACAAAAGAAAACGTGGTTGTGGACCCTCATGCCACCAAGACAGGAAACAACTTTACAGAATCTGGTGTGTTTGAGCTAAACCGAAATATCGCTTCGGGCTTACACACAATATCTTCAGTGACTTTGAAATGCAGGGAGAAGGAAAGGGCCCATCTGCATTTGTGCTTCGATTTAGGAAAAAAAAAACAGAAAATCAACAGCCTTCAAAAGCAAAGCTGGGTGCTGTGTCCTGCTAAATCAATCTCTCAAAAACTTCCTGAATAGAATGGCCATGATCACAGAATTCGCTGTTAACGCTTCACCGTCAACGGTCTCGGACACCAGTGGCAGCTTCGACGTGCACGTTGACCAGCATTCTGCCAGTGGGCTCTTCTGATCAGCGTTCACTCAGCCACTGGGCAAGTCGAGATAGACTCGGCCTTCATGAGAAGACGCTGCCTGGGATCAGTCGCTATCTCTTTGCGACACTCAGGCAGATGGGTGGATTGAATTGTAAGCCTGCTTGGGCAGCCTGTTTAAGCCGTTTCATCGTTTTTCCGTTGTTTTCTTTCACCAGTCTGCACCAAGGGGAGGAAGAGGGATACTAAATCATTGCGACAGGGAAAATAATGAGCTATAATTCTTAAAGAGAAGTTGTGCACCTGAAGGCAAACTATGATAGAACGGTTATTGTAGGTAATAATCATGCAAAGAGAAATGATGAAAACATTTATTATTATCGTCCTCTAATCACCTTAACATTGAAATCTGACTCATACCGACAGTCGGAACAATGCCGGGTACATTATGAACACATATTAAGGCAACGGTCTGTAAAATATTGTCTGTGCTGATCAGTTTCAGCTAAATGTAGAATAAAACATAGAGGAATGCATCCAAGGCTTTTTGCTACTACTCCAAAAACTTGGTGTGTCCAAGAAACACTGCCTGAGGATGTAAACATGCGCTTGGTGTGAGGAGAGATGCTTTCCATACAAGGTTTGTCTGTGTTTGAGAAACATTTGTTGCCACAACATCAGTTGTGGTTATTGTAAAAAAAAAAAAAAAAAATCAAATGTACTTCTTTCTGTGTGTCCAACAAAGAAGACTATATCGTCAACAAAGAAAAATATATCGTATATATATATATATCGTCCTCCTACATTCTTTATCCATTCGGTCTATCTGTCCTTGCACGGAGGAAAGCTGTGCGGTGAAACACGCGGGCTTGATTTTAAAGTGCATTCAAAGGTCAGAATAGAGCATCTTTAATTAATGATGCATCTAATGAATAAAAGAGGAGTGATGCTGCAGATGATGAAACAGTTATGTGAACACGTTCTTTATACAAGATAAATCATTTTGTTGTTTAATTTACACAGATAACACTCTGGATTATTATTATTATTTT
>JBBMJM010135792.1:0-12034 GCA_037832705.1 Centriscus cristatus
GATCTATATATTGTTATAATACGAAGTCATGCATTGTTTCAATACCGATGATGTGTATTTAAAAATTAAACACATTATTCTTATCGGGACCTCTTGAAACCTACCAAATATTTTCCTAACAAACTTGGCTGATTTAATGACAGCAGACGTTTTGAAAAGACAAGAAAGCCCTTCCACTGCTGCAGATTATACCGATCGGTTTCTGTTCAAGAAGTTGCTGACGAAAGTATTTATCGTGAAAACAGGTCTCAGGAACTTTGATAGGCTAGATACTTAATTAAATTTGTTTGAGAAACTATAAATTGGAATTTGGAATTCTGTGTTCAGTAAAATTTCACAGCCTGGAGAAAAACCCACAACAGTTTTGTTTCTTTGCTGGTGCCATCATGCGTTCTACAATAGTAGATATGATGAGCTGCTCTTTCTCTGGCTCATTTAAGAGCATTGAATGCAAAACCATGAAATCGCTGCCGCACATCTTCAGCAGATCTCGATAAATAAGCTTATGAAGTTTGGCCAGGTTCCCTGAGGTCACCTGAATTTCACAGTCAGTGCTTTCAATTTCTTCCCATATCTTCATTGAGTAATGCTTGATAATGACCTCGGGTTCATCTACATACCAGCTGAGATTTACTTTCTTGAAGGCGCGTGAGACAAGACCCGCGATGACCATTCTAATCGCCAACTTCTTTTCCTCCTTTGCAGGGTCTTTATCTGAGACTGAAGCATTGACCACCAAATGGGCATTAGCCACCGAACAGGCGTCAGCCACCGAATGGGCGTCAGCCACTGAACGGGCATCAGTCAACAAACGGGTGTCAGCCACTGAACGAGCATCAGTCAACAAACAGGTGTCAGCCACTGAATGAGCATCGGTCAACAAACGGGTGTCAGCCACTGAACGAGCATCGGTCAACAAATGGGTGTCAGCCTCCTCACCCTCTTCACCCTTGATTGCCAGCTTTTGAATACTCAGCTCCTCCTGGATTGCTTGGATCACCCTCTCAGCCAGGCGGTCTGCTTGTGTTTTGTTCCACCAGTTGATTAACCCAGAGCAGATCCAGACACCTGAGTGTATCAACGGGTCCAAGGCCTTCTGTTGCCCTGTGTCCAAGGATGCGGGCTGGTCTGGAGCCACAGGTATGTGTTCTGAGAAGTGGAATGTCACTACTCCAACTGGTTGCTGCTCACCCATCAGGCTGGACGTGGACTTTTCGACTGGTGTTGTGTCAGGCATGTTCATTGTGTTGCGTATATATTGGTGGAGGATTTCACTCAGTTTGTCTTTCTTGAAGTCGGTCTGGCCTTCATCTTCCTGCGATTGTCCATCCTTTGTGGTAAACAGTTCTGTAAGCTCAGCATCAAGAAACTTCATATCGTCAATCAGCTGGCTACTGTTTACTGGCTCTGAGTCATTGTTGCAGAGACACAGCTGTATTAACCGATGGACAGCATCGATGCACACACACGTCCTGAAGAAGTCCTTCACCCTCTGATCTACTGCTTTTTTAGTATTCCCATGTCTAGATGACGCAACCTGCTTCATTTCACCTTCACCTTCGCTGACCAGCTGAATGATGTTGTCCACCATTGTGTCCATCAACAAAGAAGACCAATGAGGGTGGTCAAACTCAGTGTCTGACAGGACCAAGAATGGCTCCATGAAGTCAGCGATCCTCTTTCTCACCATTAACTTGGTATGAGCACCATTGTCTGCTGAAGACTGCCTTTCCATTTTCACAGCAGCCGCAGAGTGTAAGGACCTGTCAGTGTCTGCTTTCCCCTGCTGGGTCTGGGTCTTCTCTCTCTTACGACCTGCTTTGGGCTGCCACATTTTGTTCACCTTGGATGCCATTTTTTGTATCAAAGCTCCTGCTGAACTGACCATGGTGGTCAGTCTCTTTGGACTGGTGAGTGGCACCTCTTTGTTTAAGAGGGTGAAACTCATGACCTTCACCACTTCTTTGGACACCTTACTTGTCAGGATTTCAGATTCGGCACACGGGACATCCTCTGTAACCTCCAGAGCCTGAGCGAAGCTGCTTGGGAGCACACTGTCGATGCTGTCCATCACCTGCTTCTCTGAAACCTTCTTGCATTCCATCTGAACAGCATTCACAAGGGTGTTTGCAGCTGAGGAGACGATGTGCATCAGCAAGTCTGCAAGCAGAACTTGCGTGAACTCTTCAGGAGACCCCATTTGTAGCAGATGCCACTGGTCTGCTGAGAGCTTCCCCAGGAAGAAACGGATTAATGGGATGAAATGGCCATTGTTGATCACTGGCATTTCTTTGTTCTCAGTTGATTCCATCTTGACAGCAATAATATTCAGACATTTGTCAAACCTGTGTATTGTTTAATATAGTGTTTATGTCCTTGATGACTCACGAAGAGAGGTCAAGCAAAGGAATCAAAGGAATAAGGGATTTGATGGCACACTGACAGTTGGGAGCCAAAGTTTATGCGTTACTGGCTAGCTACCAACAACTTTCATACTCTCATACTTTCTGATACTATTCACATTAAATCTGGTATTTTATATGCCTTGTAACTTTATTGTGTCTGAGACAAACAACAGTGTGACTCATACAATATTAACAGGAAGTTGTGCTGCTGTTTTTAATTTTCACATTTCACTGATCACCTGATCATTTGTGTAAGAAAACACACAATTTGTCAACAGAGACAATGCAGAAAAAAAAATCCAAAACAAGTGAATCTAAGTTCAGTATGCTTGTGTCTATAAGTGTTAAATTATACTATATTATTCATTTGTTGATATTTTGTACTATTTCTCTCAAGCAACTCTATTTATAATCAAAATATCAAAATTCAATCATAAATGTAAATATGCATTCATACATTTAGTGACATAAATAAAAGATAATTATTCTTCATCTCATGGCAATTCTTATCTTAATCTGCTTAAAATTGCAAACAGCAACACCACTTTTGACGACCAGCTACATGACATGAACCCTTTTTTTCCTCCATAACTTTTCACCGCCTGGGGAAGAACCTATAAAAGTTTTGCTTCTTCGCTGGTGGTGCCATGCGTTCTACAACCGCAGAGATGATGAGCTGCTCTTTTTCTGGCTCATTTAAGAGCATTGAATGCAACACCATGAAATCGCTGCCACACGTCTTCAGTAGGTCTCCATAAATAACCTTATGAAGTTTGGCCAGGTTCCCTGAGGTCACCTGCATTTCACGGCCAGTGCTTTCTATTACTTCCCATATCTTCGTTGAGTAATGCTTGATGATGACCTCAGGTTCGTCTGCATACCAGCTCAGTTTCACTTTCTTGAAGGCAAGTGAGACAAGGCCTGCGATGACCATTCTAATTGCCAACTTCTTCTCCTCCTTCTCTGTAGGGTCTTTATCGGGGACTGAAGCAGCAGGCACCAAATGGCTGTCAGACACCAAACGAGCATCACGCACCAAATGGGTGTCAGCCACAACACAGGTATCACCCACTAAGTGGGTGTCAGCCACCACATGGGTGTCAGGCACCAAATGGGTGTCCGCCACCAAATGGGTATCCTCCACCAAATTGTTGTCGGGCACCAAACGGGTGTCAGCCATGAATTGGTTGTCAGACACCAAATGGGTGTCCGCCACCAAATTGTTGTCGGGCACCGAATGGTTGTCCGCCATCAAATGGTTGTCCGCCATCAAATGGGTGTCCGCCATCAAATGGGTGTCCGCCATCAAATGGTTGTCCGCCATCAAATGGGTGTCAGCCATCAAATGGGTGTCAGCCATCAAATGGGTGTCCGCCATCAAATGGGCATCAGCCTCTTCAGCCTCCTCAACCTCCTCAACCTCCTCAGCCTCCTCACCTTCTTCACCCTCAATTGCCATCCTTTGAACACTCGGCTCCTCCTGGATTGCTTGGATCACCCTCTCAGCCAGGCTGTCTGCTTGTGTTTTGTTCCACCAGTTCATTAACCCAGAGCAGATCCAGACACCGGAGTGTATGAATGAGTTCACGTCCGTCTGTTGCCCTGCGCCCGAGGCTGTCGGTTGGTCTGGAGCCACAGGCACTTGTTCTGAGAAGTGAAATGTCACTACTCCAACTAATGGCTGGTCATCCTTCAGCGTGGACGTTGACCTGTCGACTGGTGTTGTGTCAGGTGTGTTCATCACGCTGTGGATGTGCTTGTGGAGGATTTCACTCAGTTCAGCTTTCTTGAAGTCGGTCTGGCCTTCATCTTCTTGCATTTGTCCGTCCTTTGTGGCAAATAGTTCTTTGAGCTCAGCATCAAGAGACTGCATATCCTCTATCACCTGGCTGCTGGTTACTGACTCTGTGTCATTGCTGCAGAGACAGCTGGAGGCGCACAGCTGTATTAACCGATGGACAGCATCAATGCACACACATTTCTTGAAGAAGTCCTTCACTTTTTGACCTACTGCTCTCTTGGTATTTGCAGGTTCAGATAATGTAGCCTGCTTCTCTTCGCTTTCACTTTCAGTGACCAGCTGAATGATGTTGTCCACCATTGTGTCCATCTCTGGAGTAGACCGATGGGTTTGGTCAAACTCTGGGTCTGATGAGGCCAAAAATGGCTCCATGAAGTCAGTGATTTTCTTTTTCACCATTAATTTGGTATGAGCACCGTTGTCTGCTGAAAACTGCCTTTCCATATTCACAGCAGACACAGGCCGTGAGGACTTGTCAGTTTCTACTGAATACTGCTTCTCCATTTTCACAGCAGACACAGGCTGTGAGGACTTGGCAGTGTCTGCTGAAGACTGCTTCTCTATTTTCACAGCAGCCACGGAGCATGAGGACTTATTGTCATAGTCTGCTAAAGACTGCTTCTCTATTTTCACAGCAGCCTCGGAGCATGTGGACCTGTTGTCTTCTGGAGACTGCGTCTCCATTTTCACAGCAGTCACAGGACTTGAGTGCTTGCCGTCAGAGTCTGCTAAATACTGCCTCTCCATTTTCACAGCAGCCACAGGGCATGAGGACTTGTCAGAATCTGCTGAAGACTGTATCTCCATTTTCACCGCAGCCTCAGGACATGGGGACTTGTCAGAATCTGCTGAAGGCTGCTTTTCCGTTTTCACAGCAGCCACAGGGCATGAGGACTTGTCAGTGTCTGCTTCCCCCTGCTGGCTCTGGGTCTTTTCTTTCTTACGACCTGGTCGGGGTTGGCGCTTGCATATTTTCTTCATTTTTAATGCCAATTTCAGTATCATGGCTCCAATTGAACTGACCATGCTGGTCAGTCTCTTTGGACTGGTGAGTGGCACCTCTTTGTTTAAGAGTGTAAAACTCATGACCTTCACCACTTCTTTGGACACCGTACTTGTCAGGATTTCGGATTCGGCACACGGGACATCCTCTGTAACCTCCAGAGCCTGAGCGAAGCTGCTTGGGAGCACATTGTCGATGTTCTCCTTCACCTGCTTCTCTGACACTTTCTTGCATCCCATCTGAACAGCAGTCAAAAGGGTGTTTGCAGCTGAGGAGACAATGTGCATCAGCATGTCTGCAAGCAGAACCTGCGTGAACTCGTCAGGAGACCCCATTTGTAGCAGATACCACTGGTCTGCTGAGAGCTTCCCCAAGAAGAAACGTATTAATGGGACGAAATCACCATTGGTGATCGCTGGCATTTCTTTGTTCTCAGTTGGTTCCATCTTGACAGCAATAATATTCAGACTGAGAGACATTGGTCAGACCTGTGTACAGTTTAATATAGTGGTTCTGTCTTGATGACTCATGAAGGGAGGTCAAGCAAAGGAATCAAAGGAATAAGGGAAGTGAAGGCACAATGACAGTCGGGACCAAACGTTGTTAGCTAGCAACAACTCTCATCCTCTCATACTATTGACATTGTATTTGGGAGTTTATATCTCATGCATTGTGACCTTATTTTAAGTATTTAATGCATTTGTGTCTGCCAAAGCTCGGTGTAGGTCACCTTGTCCAATGTCCCCTCTCATCTCGTCCATGTTTCCTACTGTGTCACTGTGCGCACCAAAGTATCCTGTGTCCCAGCTTCAGCGACTTGACTACCTCCAGGCCTTCCTGAGCTTTCCACTTACTGCCTGTATGCACGACAATGCCCCACTGCTGCAACACATCTGGAAAGGGCCAGAGTCTCTCTTCGATCCAGACACTCAGAGGTTGAATGTACAACAACAGCAGATAAGAGAGTGGTGCTGAATGAGGCCAAACAGCTTCTCTTCCCTTCAACAACAAAAAGGGGAAGGAACTAATGGAGAGCGTGGGACAGGTGAATGGCCACAATCCTGAGAGTTAATACTTGAATCAAGAATTACCAAAAGCCAAGCCTAGACATACAAACAGTCCTTCAGAACCTGTAGTGACGATGGGCCCCTTCCTGACAGCCAGGGACTTTGTTGGGATAAAGACCACGCTAAGGGAAAGAGAAGTACTAGGCCAGATGGCATTCACCCAGAGGACCTTAAAAATTGCCATCAAGTCATAGTCCTAACAGACCTGGACAACACAGATGACATCAGCCTGCTCTCTATCTCTAATCTGCATGAGGGGATTCCGAAGGTGAGCAGGAAAAAGTGCTGCCAGCCAGCATAATGGTGCTGTGGGAACCACGGACGTCACGAGGTTGCCCCGCATTGACATACACGGACGTCGTAGTCATAGACGTAGAAAATTGCTGGAGTGAAGGGATCCAGCTGATCAGAAAGGATCTCTGATCAGCTGGATCACTGCTCCAGTAAATTCTAGGCATTTTGGTACACCCAGTATATCTCCTTTCTGGATGCTGCGCACAGTCATATCCCCTTTTCAAGTTGGTGCCAAGCGGATGTTACATTCCCATTTCTGGAGATTACATTGTTCCTACCACTTCCTCTTACAGGGCAGTTTATTATACAAGGGGGTTGTACATCTTCACATTATGACTCTGCTGAGTCATAAATCACCACCACCTTGCACCAGTCAGGGAGAATTTGTGAAATACTCACCTGTTGAAATTTTACCCTTTCACTGCGATTTGCACAAAAGTGTGCTTTATTGTCTCATCGCCAGGCACCTTATTTTATTGAAATATTTGTGTTTTCTATTTTGGTGTGTCTTTTATCTTGTATAAAGACAATAAAGACTCATATCTGTTGAAGCTATCAACACTGAACACCAACCATGTTCAAGACCTATTAAAGAAGTGTAAAAAAAAAAAAAAAAAAAGTTAATTCAGTGCAAATAGCCTAGGATACAAAGTTTTGGTCATACTTGTTTAAGAGTAACAAAAATGTCTCTTCAGACTTACTATTGTGAGTGAGAATGGTGATTTTTCTTTTCCTCGTATCAGGCTGGTGAGTGCCCCCTTTAGACAAGAGAGCGGATAGGTAGGTAAGGTTTAATAACAGTTTATTCAGAATTGTTGCTAAATTTCACAAAACGATGATGACATGAGTGAGACAGCAAAGAGCAGAGAAGCAGCGAATAGATGAATCGAGTAAAGGAAGGTTGGACACTGCAGGCTGGGTTCATCGTGTGATTTGATGAATTCTGCTTCTGCAGCCACGACTCTGGAACTCATGTTCAACCAGAGATTAAGCTTGAGCTCCAGAGATACAGTGACTGTCCTCCTGACATCCCTTCATCTGTATCGACTTTTCTCTTTGTCCTTGACCTTCTTAGGGGAGTGTCTGTGACTTCTGTCCCGGTGGCTGTGGCTTTTGTTGTGTTCCTCTTTTCCATGTCTCAGCCAGGACTTGCTGTGCTTATGGTCCCGGTCTCTGGAGCGGGAACGTGAGCCGGACCGCGAGCGGGATCGAGAGCGATGGCGACCTTTCTTCCGATCTCGTCTGGTCTCGTCATTGTCCTGGAAATGTTGAGGGGGAAAAAAAAGACTAATCACCATTTGAACAAAAAGACGTTTTAACACCAAAAGTTCTAGTTCTTGTCATCAGGTACCGTGAGAGCATTTTACTGAATATAGATTCTGTGAAATACGTATCGTCAAATATTCCTTTCCAGTCTGTCAGATCCTCTCACTAGTGGAGGGTCTTTTCATATATTTTATTCATTTTTAGCCAAGTCTTCATAAAAGACAGTGTGTTCAGTGTTTGCAGATCCTCAGCAATGTTTTACATACAAAATAGGAAATAAGAAGAAAAAAATCTCCTTAAATAATCATGAAAATTGAGATGATTGTGATTATTTCCTTGAGGGTAATAGCACCTGGAACGTCTATAGTCGTAGCCTCGCTATCTCTGACTGACTCCATTCAACTTCCACACACATGACAAAACAGGTAGAAGAACACCAGAATTAAAATGTTTACCTTGGACTTTTTGGACTTCCTGTTGTCCTCGTCATCTGAATAATGGTGTCTCTTGTCCTTGTGTTTCTTCTCCCTGCTGTCTGCCTCCTCTTCCTCGTACAGCAGGTCATATTTGGAACTTTCGGGAAGTTATGGAAATCTCCCACAAATGGACAAATGACCAATGTTTCCAAATGAAAGTGATAACAGCTCTCTGAAGTACCACACGTCCATAATTATAACAATAATAACTGTAAGTTACATTGTGCTTTTCAGAAAATCCAAGGTCACTTTTAAGGAAATTTTACAAGCACACGGACCCTGCTCTGCACGCTGGCGTCACACAAAACACTATTGGTCACATGGACACATTGAATGTGACACTGGAGTTTAGGAGCAGTCCAATTCATCAGAGGACATTCTGAAATCTTGAAAATGATTTCCAACATCAATACTTCACATGTCCTTCACCAGTTTGCCTCATCTCTTGTGGCGTTTGAAGGCCAAACACACTCCAGAAAAATCCCGAAAATCAGAAAGGATTGTGGGAAATATAGGGTTTCACAGGAATTTCACAGGAAACTACTGTGCGGCAGCGCACTAGACTAGAGAGGTCTGCTGCGCTCACAGTACGCTGGGAAGGCTTTGGAAACGGGTGGGTGATGAAGGTTCTTTCACAGCTTCCTGTCATTTTCTTACAGTGATTCAAACAGGATACTCTGTTTTTGGCTTCACCTGATCTCTGAGAGCCAGTTTGGATCGTTGGGCCAAGTCCTTCTCGTAGGCTTTGAAGTCATCTTTTTCATACTTCCCACCTGGAAAACATATCTTGATGGTCCTGAGCATGAAAGTTTGAGAACACGCAAACCAGAGGGACATTCGCTGTCAGTACCTTTGCCTTTCCATTTGATCTTCGCCACAGACTGGCTGAAATCGACGTGGATCCGTCGGTCGTCAATCAGCACGTTGTCCATTTTGAAGTAGGCCTTCTCGCAGTCCTCCTGCTGTCGAAACAGACGAAACACATCTGAATGGAGGCTCAGTGGAACCATGAGTATGTCTCAGAAGGGTTGTTCACATTCAGCCTAAACTTTGACAAAACCTACAGGCCTGCGCACTTCTGATCTGATTACGTTTCTATTTAGGATGTTTTTAAAAAAAATGACAAACTAGGAAAACAAGTTCAGAAGCTCATTCCAAGAATGAGTTTCCAAAAATGTACCCAACCAGATATCATTATTATCAGATATTATCAGATATTATTGCAAATTTCTCCAGTGTGAGACTATAAAGGTTTTTCTTATCTTATCTTGTGTGAACCACTGCTCTTCTGTCTCACCTTTTCAAATTCAATGAAAGCGTAGCACAGGGATTCTCCAGTTTTCCAGTCTCGGATGATCTCGCAGCTACAGGGAGCAGAGTAACATCAGTTCAGAGACGACAGCGGTATGTCTGCGCGTACAACATTTGGACTTTCAGAAACCTTTTTATTTGCCCAAAACGTGAGAAGATGATTTCCAGGTCTTCGTCTGTGGTGACCGGGTTGAGTTTGCACACAAACAGCACGTTCTCTGGAGGCTTCATGTCTGCATCAGGGAGGTCTCCCACCTGGGCAGCGTCACACACAGTGAATAAAGGCCGATTGCTGCATCTCTGGTGTCTGGAGAGGAGAGCATTTGTCTCACCATCTCCAGCAGAATGGCCTGAGTCTTGGCTTCTTTGGCCTTCACTCTCTCATCCAGCTCCTCGGCTCCTTTCCCATCTGTATCGTCTATGACTTCATCCGCTCCGATCCGTCCACTCTGCCCGCCGCAGACAGCTGTGGTTAGTTCAGCAGGCTATTTTGCATTTGTGGATGTCTTGACGTGAACTCACATCAAGCTGCTCCTTTGTGGGCTCGGGGGACCTGTCGGGCACTGGCAGATCAGGAGGGTCATCAAATGGGTCCTCCAGGATCACAGTGTGATTTAACCTGGAGGAACATGACAGAGCAGCGATTAACAGCCAGATCATTTAGAGGATTTAATTACAACATTCAGTCATAGCAACTGACAGACCGAATGTCCTGAAATGGGACATAGTCCTTATCAACGAAGGTCTCGTTGATTTTAGCCAAGACGTCCATGCCTTCCGCCACCTGGCCAAACACTGTATGGACGCCATCAAGGTAGTCCAGGTTCTCACCAGTGGTAATAAGGAACTAAAGACAAAATTGAAGACATTTCATCATGACTGCGAACATAGATTAACATTTCCAGTGAACATATGGAATCTCAGTTACCTGGGAGCCATGCTGGTCGCTGCCGTTGTTCACCATAGACACCGTCCCCTTCTTTCTGTGTTTGATGCGTGGCGCTTTCTCTGCTTCGAAAAAGCACGCCTGGTCTCCATACAGTTTGCTAATGACACACACAATCATAAAGCGATTGGTAATCGGACAAATGGATTTATGTAGTCAGGACACATAAGCTATGATAATGACAGACCCATAAACTGACTCTCCACCGCGGCCAGTCCCAGTGGGGTCTCCAGTCTGTATGATGAAGTCTCTCTAACAGAGATGACACAAAGACATTATGACTATTGCAGCAAGTCAACGCACCCTGTTCAACCATGTTTACCCTACACGTCTACTAGGATTTTACACTGAGAGTAAATACATTGCTATATAAACACATTTTTAACATCACTGTTGGTACCGGTGAGTTTATTGTACGTTTCTGTGAAGATTAGAAAAACAAGGATACTACTGTTTCACAACACTGCTATGACGTTGAAATCTGTTGGTTTTTTACCTGTACGTTGTGGATGAGGCAGTAGTTGTAGTATTTTATCTTGCATAATTTCAGAAAGTTCAGACACGCTGCAAAAAAAGTACGAATTAATGAATGTGTGAATGATTATATTGGAGAAAACGCAATATGCCCATGTCTGCTTGGACGCATTAAACAAGACTACAGAAGAGGAGATAACGTGCTGAAATTACTTATTGAGCTACTGTGTTAGCTAACTGGGAAGCTAACAACTCCAGCTATCTCCCTTCACGGAAAAGGATTCAGCTCATTCACTGGCTCAGCTGCTTATCAGTGTAACAACTTTAAAACCGCGGAACAACGGAAATCACAAATTCGCAAATTCTTACTTTTGGGCCTTTCATCTGTGAATAAATCGATCACAATATCACCAAGCGTAGTTTCAAGCAGCACCGCCATAGCGAGTTTCTTCTACATTGGTTTGAAACCGCTGCTGGGAAGCTCACAAGCGCCACCTGGTGGACTGGGGGTGTGAAGCGGGAGGATGTTAAAGGGAAACAAACGGCCCATCTGGTGTTGTTTCTTGGAAAAGCAGTTATTGGACTTTATGTTTTTGCATGATAACGTGAGTATATTTGGATTTGGGTTTCAAAGGCAACATAAAAGACCTGAGAAAGAAATTGCACTTCACATCTGTGCACCATTTTGGATGAGTTTCTGGATTTTAATTGTATATCATTGAAATCATCCCAGTTTATTCCAAAATCTGCCCAAAACTCAAATTTCCAAAAACGAAAAATGAAGGTTCAATATCTTTTATCTCACAAGACTTAACTAAATAATAATAGAAGAAAACATGAGTATCAAATCAAAGTATCACATATCTACACACTGCAAAAATGAATAGATTTGTTTATTATTTTTTACAAATAACTTATCTGTTACAATGAGAACTCCCATAAAATCAAAGACACTTTAGATATCCAAATTATTTTTTCCCATTTAATAAAA
>JBBMJM010135832.1:0-12028 GCA_037832705.1 Centriscus cristatus
GACCCTTCAGATGCAGCAATTCTGTATTTTATGTTACGTGATTCATCGTACATTAAAGGGGGTTTGAAAAATGCGCAGCAGAAGTGATACCAAAGTCTTTATCAAACAAACGTTAGTCATCATTTCAGAAGGCTGAATAAATGTAAAGAGTGCACGTTATATAACGGCTCAAAATGAGTCATTTCTCAAAATGGTTTGCAGTTTTTTCCCATTAGATGGCGCTAGAGGCAAAGCGACAGAGCAACAGCATTTATTACATCTCACTGACCATCTGGAGTGATCTGGGTAAGTCCTCGAGATCAAACGGTAACGTATCACGTGTACTTCATTGCTATTTTATCGACCCAGACATTTCCATATGTGTCCATAGATGCAGGTTTATCCTCATGATCATCCTCGCATCATGGCTGAAGCTCAGACCAGCACGCAGTCTTTATATTTCATCTCTGCACAGTCATTATGATTTATGTATGTATATTCCATTTAAAAAGAGTTCCCCCTCCTTTTTCCCCTTTTTACAAGCATCAAGCCCAACATCTTGGAATAAGATGAGCGAGGCCTAGAAGAGAGAGTAAAAAAAAAGAAGAAAAGATTATGCAGTTCCAGTTCCTCACTGAACTACACCCACATTCATAAAACATTCAAGAACCTGCAGTCTGACAGCCCACTAGATGTAACAGATAGTGTGAAAGCTCATCTGTATCCAATCAGCATTAAATCAAACACGTATCTGGATCATTGACAAACACAACTGTCCTTCCCACGGACTGTTGCTTTTCAATTTCCACGGGATGATGTCAGACGCGTGTGCATGTTGTTAATTGAGCCCAGACCAGTGACCTACAACGGTTTACAGACACAAGATCAACCAGATAGAAGCTGTAAATAGAAAAATCAGGCAGGTATGTGTTCGGAAGTCTGTTCATACACACACACGCGCACGCACACACACAAACAAACGCACACTTGTTATTTCAACCCCAAACAAGGAAAGCAACATTATTGTCATGTAAGGTCTGAGAACATTTCATAAATAAGACCAACAACTGTAGTTCAATGGACCTGTGAAGTAGACAAGAGGTTTTTCCATTTGAATTATTGTTGTGTTTTTTACTCCATCTCTTTCCTACTTTTTCAGCCAAGGAATTCAACTCGTCTACGTAAAGTAGGCAGCTCTGAATATTCCCACAGACTCGTGTCTCATCGGATTTCAAGCGGCCATGATGAAACCTGAGACTGACGGTGAAGTGCGGAGGAGAGATTGTCTGCTTGTGTAAAGTGCCTGGGAGCCACCTGACCGACGTCACTCACCTCAGATTGTCTGTATATGTAACTGTGAACATCAGGACGGAGGCATTGACCCACATCTGGAGCACCGTGTCGACTGGGAGATGACACGCTAATTGCGAGCACTTAAAGGTGTTTTCCTCCCGTCCATGTCCTGTCCTTGTCTGTCAGGTGGGGTCATTTGGGTGTGCCGGGGCCTTAGCGCTGTTAAAGTGACAGAGAAGGTGAAGAGGGACAAACACTGAAACGTCACTGCTGGCGGGGGCCCAGAGAACCACTTTGTACTGACGCGACTGTCCAACCAGGTCGAAACGGCACCGAGAATGCGTGACGGGCATGTGTTTGGATGTCAGTTCATGAGATGGAGCTACAAAAACACATTCAAGAGCGACTCCACTGATCATCTGACCTGTTCAGTACTTTCTGGATGTCGCTCTGCTGCAGTGACAGAACTTTTAAGTCGTACTGACAGTGTGTGTAACTGATGAATCACCTATAATCATTCATGAAGCAGCTGGTCATAATTACCACACTGCACACAACTTCTTGAGCCTCGGTAACGGACGCCCGGGGAGGAGGATTGGTACTTAATAATCCTCTCATGAGTCCTCACACATTCAAATGAGTTCTTTGAATAAATAGGCCAAATAATTGGATACTCCCTTTTCAATAACTCGCTGGGGTCATGACCTTGCTCCAGTGGACCTTAATGAACTGTTATTGTTGAGCATCTTGTGGCATGTTCAGCTTTTTTTTCTTTTTTGTTGATATATATGTACATATATGTACATATATATATGTACATATATATACATACATATATATGTTGATATTTGTATTAATTACCATTTTTAATAATTACGGGATGTAACAACAGCAACAACAACAACAATAATAGCACCTTCATTCAGAGTGCGAAAAATGTAAAAACAATAAATGTGTGTGTATAGTACATGCACACACGCTTGCAGGGCAAAATCATTTAATATGCATTCGTTTTTAAAACACTCCATGTGAGTGAGAGTGTGTCTAAATTCAAAAAAGCACATTCACACATGCGAAGAGGATGAGGGACTCAGACTCAGACATGTTCCAGTGAGCCTGCAGAGCTTTCGAACAGGAGGACGGTCGCCATCTCTGGGTAAACACTGGATCACGCAGTTGTTATTGTGTCAGTGTTCACTGAAGCTGGAGCAGGAGGAGGAGGAGTGTTTGTGTGTGTGTGTGTGTGTGTGTGTGTGTGTGTGTGTGTGTGTGTGTGTGTGCGCGCGCGCGCGGCGGCGCGCTCTGTGCTGTTCTCCACATACAGCACACACACATACACACACATACACACACACGGACCTCGGTGCGGGGCTGACGCTTTCCTTCGCCTCCCGCACATCGGCTCAGATGTTTCCCTGACGTCGCTGACGATGCTCCGAATCCAAAGTGCTTGGAGCCGGGGGACACTCGTACTCCTGGCGATGTTTGCCGAGGAATAAGACGGTGTCGCCGAAGGTGCACAACATCTCGTTTCCATGGACAACACGTCCATAATAACACAGGTTGCAAATCCCAAAGAGGAGGAAAGCGTATCGAGCCAGGACAAAGGTAAGGCGCAGAGAAATGCCTTATTTGTTGGTTTGTTTGCGTGGATGTGGGTGGATTTCGGTGCATTATTGCATTGGCCGGTGCACAGGAGCCTTGTTTGGACACCAAACGTCCATTGTTGAGCGGATGCACAGAAACAAGCGGTGCAGACCCAGACCCAGGCATTTATTATCATCATTATTATAATTGATAGTATTATTATTATTATTTACAAATAGGAAACTTTGTAGACTCTGTTTTTTGCATGAGAATGAGACATGAATTAATAATTTTGTGCGACATAAAACATGTGATATTGTGTCGTCTGTGAGGAAAGTGATTGGTTTACTACAGGGGGCGGGTACTGTGTGTGTGTGTGTGCGTGTGCGTGCGTGTGCGTGCGTGTGCGTGCGTAGCCCTCCACTGGCCTGTTCAACTGTAAACCGACTGTGCCTGATTTACTGCCATTTAATAATACAAACCCCAACGATTACACACCAAACCACCAGTTGTCTTATAGATAAGACAACTGGATGTATTTAATTGCGTTTATCTCAAGCGTTTCCTTTTTAAAGCATGTTTTTATTGCATTTTTACACATTCAAACAATACAGACACGTATGACGGAAGAGGAAAAAGTGATTAGGGTTTAGAGATGTAAACGGAAGTAAATCTTCACACAGCAGCTGCAAGTGTGAGATGTAAGATTCCAATCGGTCTGTGGTGCTGATGGTTGAACTGGTACTGGACGTTCCTCCATGTCGAAAATGTTCAATTCCATGCACGGCACAGAGACACAGCGGCTCAGCTTTTGCTGTGCGGATTACGCGGGCTGAATGAAAACACATTTTCCTGCTGTTGTTTTGCAGAGGGGTTGCCACTTCACCATGTGGCGATGACATCAGTGACAAATCCCCTGGAGCTTTTCAGTTTTCATTAACTTTGAGAAGGGTTTTCACTAGTCTGTGCCGGCCAGTATATTGCACTCGCCGCTGAGCACTAAACAGATATTTCCCAGAGGAAACTTCCTGAACTCATTTCCATTTTGCCCCGGAATTCACATTGTCAGACTGTGGAGCACATCCTGCATGCAGGGGACACACAGGTGACCATGGGAGATCACCGAGGGGGTCCTTGGGTGTTTGGGGCTCAGGGGGCTCGAACAGCTCTCATTCCCGTGAACCGTGGGGTGCTGGAAGGCTACAAATGCCACGACTTCCTGTTCCACCCAATCCTCCTTTGGAGAAAAGGTCACCTTCTCAGCCTCACCCTGCTGAGACCCTCGGGAGCCTCTGTTCATTGTTTTCATGAAATGCAGTTCCAATTAGACGTTATTGGACATAAACACCCCTCAAGAGTAACACAACCTTTGTTTTCAATATGCTAAGGCTCAGCCGCATTGCCATGGCAACCAATCAGTTATGATATACTGTACGCACCATCACATCAGTATTCCCTGTCCTCAGCTTACTCGGGTCTTTTAGTGCTCCTTGCAATAAATAAATGAAAACAATCAATAAAAGTGACCAGCCGAGAGGAATAAGTCCAAATTAAACTCCTCCCAACACGCGCCGCAGCCCGTGAACTTTGCTGTCTCTAACGGCCGACGTGTCTGGAGCAGTGAAGCATGTGGGATCTGACAAATAACCCGTGATGAAACTCAGGGTCATTCACTGACCAGAGAGGACACAACACACACTTCAAATGGCTGCTGTGACACACACACACACACACACACACACACACACACACACACACACACACACACACACACACACTTGCAAGTATCCCAAGGGAGCTTCCTGAATGGAGCTACTGCCCGTCACTGCTGGCTCTGTCAGAGCAGACAACAAACAACACTGTAGTCTGGGACAGTTACTCCTGCTTGGACTGCACTGAAGCCACAAATGATCACACACACACACACACACACACACACACACACACACACACACACACACACACACTGAATATTTCAGAGCACAGGCAGGCTATTTTGGGAGCGCTATCAGTTTCATTCCAAGCGAAGGCGTAGTAACTCATTAGACTTTTCCTAGACATTTGGACAGGTGGAGATGATATCTTTATGCATTATGCATGATGTGAAATGAGGTGAGCCTCGGAATTGTAATGCGGGTGGTCTCTTACTTAAGACACAACACTGGAATCATTAAGTCAACCCTCAATGTGTTTAGAAGTCTGAGGTATCATAATTCTACTTCGCAAATGCAGCAGTGCAGGAGTTCTGGTACTGGAAGTCTCCAAAAGTGCTCTGGTGCCTGAGAAAAACCCAAACGGGGCTTTTCCCAGACTCCATCTCACTTCATGAGTCACTCCAGCCCGGCTCTGATAACTTCACAGTCAGACAGGTATCAGTGGATGAGCCCTTTACTTTAATCAGATTAGGTCAGATCTGAGTTGAGCTCCTCACTCCTGCTGGGTGAGTGAAGACACACCACACCGCAGCCGTAATCACAGCAGCAAGTTACAAATAATTAACAAATGCTGTAACCAAATAGCTTTTCTTTTCATTTTCCTGTCTTATTGCAATACATGTCAAATGCTCATAGAAATTAAAACCGTCAGTAGAAATGATTTGCAGCATGCGGTGTCAGACTTGAATTTAGTGATTGCCACAGTTGCGTTCAAGGTTTATGGTTTTCCTGCTCTCGTCTCTCATAGGTGAAATGTGCATTTGGCTGAACAACGTCGATCTCTTCTGTGATGGCAGCTCCGGGCCACTCAAATGTAATTCGGCCGCTGCAGAACACTTTTCATGCTGCGTTGAAGAAGTGTACGGTCGAGGCACAAAGTCGGTGAATGTCTTTTATGTCAATGTAACTTCAAGAGGACTCAAAGATGAGGAGGATGCATATTTCACTGACCAAATCACTGCTGAACTTCTGACGTGATGTTATTGAGCATTTCCTCCTTTAAGTTTTACAATAGTTTTAGGTCGGTGAAGTACGTCCATCCATATCCAAGTATATAGAGGGGAAATATCTGATTAGTATTGACATCTGTTCAAGGTTGTGGCATTAGAATCAGGCATAAAAAAAGGGGTATTCAACCCGTCCTGAATTTTAATCTTAAGGAAATGGTGATGTCATGATTGTGCACTTGGCTTTCGAGCTTATTCCTGGAGGCTGCACATCCACAGTGGTCATGACCAAACATGCAGTAGCATGCACAGCACGGTAGGTGCACAGAGACGTATCAGCTGCCTGGACCAACCTGCCGTCCTCACTGGACACAAATGCAGTCCTCGCTTCTGATCATGGAAGATGTCGATTTCGGGGACACATATGATCACGCCGCGTGTCATTTCAAAGCTTCCCACCTCCCCTGGGATTTGCACTGTATCTCGTACACAGTGAAGTCGATATTCAATGCACCACTTCGACTGAGAGAGAGAGAGGAAGAGAGAGGGGAGGGGAGGGGATCTAACTGCAGCTCAGAAAAAAAACAGATTATCTGCATCTCCAGGAAAAAGTCATACATGTTGGAGAATTAGAGGTTTCCCAACACATCTCCATTCCTCCGGTCCACTGGTATACTGGGCGGCTGATTGGGAGGAGTTTGATGTCTTACATCCAAGGGAAAGCTCCTCGACTGATAAGCATGTTAACTGTATGCGTGGGATCAGCCCACGTCTCAGTGTGTCGAATCTGCTGCAGGGGGGGTTGTATTTATTTTAGTCTTTGAGATGGATTTAGTCCCACGACAAGATGTGATGTAATATTTGCCCAACAAACACATGCATTGTTGTAGTTCCTTTGTCTGCCATGATGGACGCCCAACCATGAATTTCACACTGACATAACTGTTGTTGTGCTCGGAAGGATTCGTACCGAAATGAAACAATTTGAGTTCATTAAATCCTTCAGTCATTTATGTTGTGTCAGTGGTCCCATTGTGAAACAGAATGAAAAGGGTTTTTTTTTATTCATGTGGATTAATAGCCATGGTGGGTCTCTGGTGTGATGAGGTGTCAGCAGACATTACCAAGGTGTTCTTGTGCTAAGCTAAGCTAAAGGGCTGCAACCCATGCAAACCCACATGTGCGCTGAAATATACATGTTTCTTTAGAGAAGAAGAAATCTGTTTTATGACCCAAAACGTGGTCAACCAGGACATTCAGTTTTGTGTATGCTGCGGTAAACCACTGTATTGTTTTGGTACATATCCTCACTGACTCGGATCCAGAAATGTATTTAATTCACATAATTCCATTTCGTTGTCATTTCATCTTTAAATATGGTGATTGGTCGGAGTGTTGACAGAGAGGAAGGTATGTTGGTGGACATTTCCTCTGCAGGCTGTGTCCCTGTTCAAAGGACAATTTGTAGACCCTAGATGTGGGTGTCTGTGCCACAGCTGGGTTCTTCGCCAAGAGTTCTTTCCCGCTTTATGTGTGTGTGCGCTTTGAATTCATCGTGGGGAAGTTGAATGTTTGTCTGTGGCCTGATGAAGTGAAGCTCACTGTGCCGTTTCAGATGTCTGGCATGTGCTTTGGAGAGACAATTATAGAAGGCATTCGACATGATCCTCTGCCCAGGCAACCGCCGTCTTCAACATTTATTGCTGAGACTTTATATTGATTCAGGGTTGAAAAACACATCCAGACACTTGTCAAACCTAAAAAGTTTCCTAATTGATATCAGACTGACACGGCGTACTTGTCATGCTTGCTTGTAAACATCATATCGTTGGAGGATTTCGTCACTCTGCGTCCCCCGTACATCTTGACACGTTTGTTGTTCAGCGGCTGCGAATCCCTCTAATGATGCTCCAGAAGCTCCAAACCCTGCAGAGCAACTGACCTGCTGCCCCCCCGGCTGCTGCAGCCTGGATGCTGTGGCTCCAAAAGTCCATTTCCAGGACTGGTAGCGGAGACTCAGACGGGCTTTTGGTCGAAATTAATTGAGCCTCCGCTCTGCTTGCCAAAAGGAGATCAATACAGCGAGTGAAAGGTAGTGGTCAGGGAAGAAGGAGCGGAGCTGTGTGCGTGACAAGAGAGCAAGAGAAAGTAGCGTCTGTGTGTCTCGGGTTGGAGACAGGTACTGAGCCCAGTGTTGACAGGGGGACGGGCGTCCTGCATATTTAGCCCTCCTCCGGCTGGCACTCATCACAAGTAATTGGCTATCTAAAAGGGACGTCATGTTTTGCCCGTAATGATCTTTCAAGGCCCGTTAGACAGGAAAAAGTTTGTACATTTTTCAAGCGAGGAACGAGCAAACACAGACGCAGTAAGAGAGACGTTTTTTCTTTCTCTCAAGAGGCAAAGGTGAACACTATTTAACCATAAATCTCAGGGGGGGGTGCGGTAAGTAGGGCATGTCTTTGTGCAGGGGCATTGGGAAACTGCAGCAGACGTAGACATACATGGATGTATCTGTTTACTTCCTGCCCATTCTTACCTGGACGGATGTAAATTAGAATCAGAATGGCATCGTGTGAAGGATGGAATCGGAAGGTTCCTATTTTCAATCCCCGCTTCTCTAGAGTCCATGTACAGTATTTGCTGTGTCATCAGTGTATCAGCTAGTAAATAGATCCAATACAAACGTGAAATAGTTGCAGTCTACTTCTTATGAAGAAATTTTAGAAAACAGTGCTTCGGCGCCCATTCACTGTGATGCATGTACAGTATGTTAATGCAGTGGCTCCCAGCCCTGGGTGATGGGCACCACTGGTTTCACCTTGCTCCTACACACCTGATTGAAATGATCAATCTTCGTGAAGCTCTGCAGAGGCCTGACAACAAGCTATCGATTTGAACCAGGCGCATAGGAGAGAGGTGACATCGAACACATGCAGAGCAGGAATTCACTGAGGACTTCTGGGTTGACGATTCCTTTTCAACAAAATTTGTTCAAACACATCTGCAAGTACGGGGTCATTCTATATTTGCTGATCTACCCCTGTATTTAATGGCTTGTGACGTGAGTAACACACTCCCCAACAAGCGTCAGCAGCACTGGCATGGTGATGTGCTGCCATTCGCCCCAAACAATGTGGGCTAAGTTCTGTTGTGTAACTCCTGCAGATCTCCCTCGTTATATCTCCCAGAGTTCTTAGTGAGGAACCCCCCGCTGCCCCCACCGCCACCACACACACACACACACACACACACACACACGCTTGTCATCTCCTTCATTTCACCAAGTGATCAAGCAGCCATCGTCCCTGTGGGATACAAGCAGACTGGCACCGCCACCGCAGAACCTACGGCACTTTATGTTATAAGCTGGGAAGAGGAAGAAAAAAAACCCCGACTCGCCCACGTCGGGATTCATTCCGGGAAGCAGGGACAATCGGCACCAGAACATTGGTGCCAACTAAGAAGGGTTTTGTGTTTAAATCCCGCCAACTTGACATGCTCAGATGTAAATGGGCTGTTGAGCGACTGTCACTTACAAAAGCTCTTGGAGGATGTAAGCGTGTACATAAGTACCTCTGGAAAAAGCCAGAAGGGCAGCTGAGGGTCAGTCGCTTTGATGGACTACATCTGCTAGCACCGTATATATGTCTACAGCCTGTAATTTTCACCTCGGTCCCAGCCGTCTGTGGGGGGAAGTGAGGAGATTTAATGGGAGTTTATTTTATCAATCAGGGCTATTATTGGCCCGATGGCCTCACACATATCCCAGCAGCCGAAACTGCAGGCTCAGCTCATCTAATGCTACTTCACTGTCCACTTAGCTGTTCAGCGTGTGTGTATGTGCACTGTGCACATATGGAATACACGAGTGTAAACGCAATGGTCCATTTTCTTAAAAAAAATGTCAATCTGTTATCACTTCTAACATTCTAAAGCAAATGCTCCTGCTGTGGCCTCCGTTATAAAGTGCGAAATTACATTTTATTGCATTCCTGTGTGCAGAGTCTCTTGATTAAATGTCATTTTTAAGTATGAAATCGTTGACGTGAACACGTTCAAGGCTCACTCCACCAAATACTGAGAGAGTTCAGGCTTTAGGTTTCTATGAAAACGTACATTACAACATCTGACATTTTCTCTGCAATTTTGTAACCGGCCTTGATCTGTCCCTGTCTGTTATCAGCCCATTTCTTTTTAACAAACTCATTTTACTTTCACATAGTTCATCCTGGAGAAAATGTAGTTAAAAAAAATGTGGCGGTATAGCGAGAAAAAAAAATACAAAAAAGTTCCTTGAAAACCCGTAGACCTTGGAGGGTTAAACAATAACAAGAGCTGAAAAAGATGTCAGGTGTATGGAAAGGTCTAATCAGTCCATGTGGACCAGGTCAGAGGGTTCAGCAGGAGTGGAGATGCTCGCTGCTGAGTTTGGACTGAGTGAGACAAGGATTCAGCTGTGAGACGTCTCTCAGACTGACTGTCCAGTCCTAGAACCGCTGACATGTCAGTGACGTTTCTCTGATTGTGTTACAAGTCAGTCTGGAAACAACCGGGGAATAGTGACATGTACACGGCAGAAAGTCTGTTCCTGCAGGAACTCCTTCCACAGCGTTCCTCCGCTGTCACATTATCCAGGACTTCCCCGCTCACGGCTGCCGGCTGCTGTGAGTGAAAGCAGAGAGTTACAGCTTCATCTTCACGTTCTCCTCCTGAGTGTTGTCACTTTGAGAAGAGTGGATCACCCGCTGGTGTCCCCTGCTCTTTATTTTGGCTTCACTTCACCTCACATGGTGTTCTATAAGCCCCAGACAGCTGGTTCCACGTTTGATGCAGACGCCCCGCACTCGTCTCTGCAGTGACAGGCTGAGGCAAATAATCTGCGAAACTGTGCCCGCTGCCGGAGGCGATGGCGATGATTGTGTATTCCTGCCGTGATGTCACATTCCCACGGTCTGATGAAGACCTTCTCTAAACTTTCCAGAAGTGTCGCACAGCAAAGATAGCATGCGATCCCTGTGGCTGCAGGATGTTTTATTTTGGAGTATGTTAAGCACACGGCGGCCGCGCCATCTAAAACCAGCGTGTTTTCCATTTGAATTATTAAAGCTGCAGCTTCACATTGACTGCGCTCACATTTACCTCCACGGCCCCCAGGTTCTCTACTATTATTACCTGCGTGGCTGCTCCAGCTGAATTCCCTCGAGTGTTTGTGACACTAATCACGGACCCTTATTTTGGGCTTTCATTTCTGCTGATTGTAATTCTGTATTCACCGGGGAATAGTTATACTGACACGAGCAGATGGGCTGTCGACTCGTCCAGGGTGAACCCCGCCGCACACCTGTGACCCCGTAACTGGAATAAGTGGCAGGAGATGAATGAATGAGCAGATTGTCCAAGAACGTGTGGACATTTCCAGGTCCAAAATCTAAAGAGACTAATTACCAGTGAAGAAATGTAATTACCCACTGGAGTTTTTGCGGGGTCTCGCACGTGAGTTTTTGGGGCGGCATGGTGCTTCAGTGGTTGGCGTTTGCTTGTGGGCTTCCTCCCACTTCCAAAAATCAGGCCAGGTGAATTGGTTTCTCTAAAATGAGAGAATGTGAGGGTGAAGGGTTTTAGCGTTTATTCTAGCACAGCAACCCTGAACAGGAGCAAGCAGAAAATGACAACGCAGCAAATCTCCCTTTTTGTATATGAAACATATGTGAGATAACATGGTGCTCAAAGAGATCCAGAGGCACTAACGTAAAATTGTAGTCATGCATTTTGCTTTTTTTCTCCTTTAAAACCCGGTCGGTGTGGCCATGTCACTGTGTCTTCAGGTCAGCTGCTTGTCGGCCGACAGCATCATGATCCGGCATAAAGAGGATCTCTGCAACTTTGAGGGCTCGACCTCATCTGCTGGTGCCGTGCAGCTCGATGAGCAATAAATACCCTGACGCGAGCCAAACAGATGTTGAGCCCTGTAAAGAGTTAAAAAGACGTTAAACACAGTGTGGTACACTTAAAGTGTGTTTTCTCATCCACACACTTTGTGGGCTTACAGCTACAGTAAAGGAGGTCACCTCAAAAGTCTAAGCTGGGGATCATATTGCCTCTTGGAGGCTGGCATTATTCCACGTTGTGGGTCACGGGGTGATTATCTCTTCCTGTCAGGAATGCAGAGAATTTCCTGCGTTTTTCTCCGTCTTCCGGCCACAACATGTGACAGAGAGAGAGAGAGAGAGAGAGAGAGAGAGAGAGAGAGAGAGAGAGAGAGAGAGAGAGAGAGAGAGAGAGAGA
>JBBMJM010135853.1:0-12027 GCA_037832705.1 Centriscus cristatus
CACACACACACACACACACACACACACACACACACACACACACACACACACACACACACACACACACACACAAATATGGCAGATGGGTCATATCATGTCAGTCTGTCCAAAGCCGGTTGTTTCGTGTCTCAAACCACGTTTGTGTTATGTCATTCAGCCCCCAAAAAATAAACAACCACACAGTCTCATTCAATGGGGACAAGAAGGTGTGTGGTTGTGTGTACATCGATAATCCACCTGCTTAAATCATCTTATAAATAAATAGATAAATCTTATCTCTCTAATGTCCCACAAAAACAAGTTTGGCCACGAGTGCTCACAAAGACTTGTACGAGGCTCAGATATCAAACTCTGCTCTGTTAAGTAAACAACTTGAATGTTTCTCTAAGGATAGACCTGTCAACACCATCCACAACTCGTTTTTCCAGCTACGAGCAGTTCAGCCATTTTGTGTTAAACATCACACAGCAGTGAATCATACAATCATACCTAACACGTCTCAAAGGGAAACAATTATGAATTATCTGGAAACTGACCCCCCAGTGACTCAAATGTCTGTGGATGATGTAAGCCACTGGTCTAATGCTGCTTTTACACATCTTCAATCATCTGTAGTTAGTGACAGTAAACAGTGAAACATACCATTTGGAGGGTCGCGTCTTTTTTCTGTGAACAGACAAATGAAATCATTACCATCTGGGGCGGAGTAGTGGGTTGTGTTAGTGAGGAAAGTGGAAGTGTGAGTGCATCAGAAAGCTGGTGTAAGAAGGAAGATGGGATCTTTAGTACTGGTGCTGTGCAGAGATAGTACTGACTGGATCATCTTTGAGATGTTTAACAGCTGAGAGAAACACACACACATACACACACACACACACACACACACACACACACAGCTACGATTGAAGAAGACTTGTAGCTAAGACGAGGCACCCAAAGGAAGAAGACTGAAGAGGAAAAGATGGAAGAGAGCGATCCATTTGAAAAGGCCGGAAACGACCCGCAAGAGAGGCGGAAGAGGTGGAAAGTGGTTGAGGTGCAGATTTACATGTGTCTGATAAAACGTTCAGCCTGAGTGTTAGTGAGAACAAAAAAAAATCACATCTTATTTCATTAAAAAAGAAAAAAAAAATCAAACACGTAGCAATGTGTTTGAAAAGCTGCTACAATACACTTGCATTAGTTTTGCTCAGTTTAACCTGGGACTGTAGACGTTAGTGCCCCCCAGTGAGCGGAGCTGTCCACGCACCTGAGTGCATTGGCCTGACTGTCCTGAAGGTGTCTGCTGAGAACTGACCTACCGATGTCTGGGTTTAAAAACAACAACAACAACAACTGAGGGCTCATCGTGTGCAGATCATTTCCTTTGTGCACGTGAATCCCTGAGGCTGAGGCGTCGTGTTTGAGAATGACGTTATGTATTAACAGTGAAAAATAACAGAGAATAAATCCCAGTGGATCATCAGAGGAAAAATAAGGTTCTGTAACCAAAGACAGAAACATCAGTTTTGGACAGTGAGCAGCTGTCTGTTGATCGCTGATCCCATTTGTATTCAGACATTTTTGACCTAGTCTTGTGTGATTTAACGTTGCAAAGGGACACGCTCGGCAACCGTCCGTCTCCGTCTTAGATGAACTCCAAACAAATTACAGCACAGAGCGTATCCAGGCATATTTGAAGTGAAAACAAGCTGTTGTTTCTGGACGACGAACGAGGCCAAACGTGTCCCCTCTGCAGTGTCAGTAGGTGGGTATGAAGGTGAGACAGCAGCTGCAGTGAGTCGGTACCGGTTTTCCTCTGTCGTTTCCCCATTAGTTCTGTCACATGGCCGCGGAAACGCTTTGCCTCCTCCTCATTGGCAAAGTTCAGGCCCACTTGTGATGACTGCAGGGACAGGAAAGACACAAGAGGTCAGAACGGGGTGAAACTCATGTAAAACCACAGAACAGACAAACACATTTGGTTAAAATGCTTCGACTGTCATTCCAAACCCAATTATATGAAAATGTAAAATAAACTCCTATGACCTGTATACGGTGACCCGCCCTTATCGACACCATCTGCTGTCACACATTCCGCACGGTCTAATGGGAGTCTGAGCCCCTCTACCCACCAAGATTAATGCTGCACAAATAAGACTGCCTTGCCACCATAAATGTTTTGAGATATGACATGAAGATGGAATCCAAAGATAAATACAGTTTTACAGGACACAGGAAATATTAAACGCTTGAAATGTCTTATTCAGACTTTAAACTTTCTGCATTTGTTCTACTGTAGAAAAACAGAAGCTCAAAAGCAAATTAAGATGGAAGTTTACATAGCCGACTGAACAAAGTCCTTCTACAAATATGGACCTTTTTAGGGTGAGAACGGCAAAGAGATTATCCTAGTTACTTCCTGTTTCCTGGAAATTTAATTACGACATTTGCATGTACTTTGCTTTTACCATGGAAAGCAATTTGTGAACACGCCCATTTCAAAATGTTAATAAGTAACTTAACTGTGCTTGAGTTACAGTACTTTTACAGGTACCAGTATGGGATTTGAGGAAACTTGACAGTCAATCATTGTCGATATCAACCTTGAAATGTCCATGAGGAAACGGGCGAGTCAGTGACAGGAAGTCTGTAATGTAAACGGACAGCGCTGCTGTCCTAAATAATACACCAGAAAAGCTGCAGATTCGAAACAGATTCAGATGAGAATAAATGTGGGACAGGACCTGTGAGTCAAAAGTGGGGGAAGAATGTAGAGGGGGCAACTCACATCTCCAGCGAATGTGATGAAGTACGGCCTGGAGAGGTGCAAGCTAAAGTTGTTGTACAGCTCCTGCTCAAACATATTCTTACCATCCTGTGGATACAGAACAGTAAAACATTCACAGTTTCAAATTGTTTGCTGTCTGATGGAAAATAAATAAACACTAAATACAAATATTTTCATGTTTTAATCATCAGAAATCCGAGTCGCTGTTTGCGCCATCTTAACCTACCCGGATGTCAAATACTCTGATGAAGTAGGATCGTAGGGGGTTGTCTTTGATGAGACAGGCCACGCCGCAGCATCTCTTGTTCCACGTGGAGTTCCTGTCTGCTGTGAACACCTGGACCACTGCTGAGGACAACGTCTGGAGACAGAGAGAGAGGGAGAGCGAGTCAGGCCTGCTCTGTGGGGGCTTAAATGACAGCACGCTGTGGTTTTAAAGGGGCCACGGAAATATGTGGCAGTAACCTTAAACACAATACATAGGTACTTTTATAGAGGCACTGAGCAAATGCATTTCTTGACAGAGCTGATTAAAATGACTCTGAACAAGAAACGGACATGAGCAGCACGTAAATCCATATGACTTCACCCGACTCGTCACACTACTGGGACGGGATTCATCCCTACAACAGGCGCTCCTTGTCACAATGTGAGGGGTGTGCTGCAAACCGCACTTTAAAAATCACCAGACACGCTGTCACAGACACAAAGCCCCTTTAACTGTGGTGGCAACTGTGATACACACCATCAACTCCTGGTGTGTAGGAATAATACAAACGAGCATTTTTGCATCTACTTAAGTCTAATGACCCTCAAGGACTGAGTCTATTCTGAGACCGAGCCCACACGCTCCCATGAGACCTACGAGCTGTAACGTCAAGAGGAGCAGACAGCTTAACGCGTCGTCCAGATCCCGCTTTGTTGCTGAGTAATAACTAAGCACATACAAGATACATAAAACTGGACATCTCTCTTCCACGACGGCATCGAATCCTGCATTATATTTACACACAGACAGGTTGTCAGCCTGACACTTCACAAAGGTGATGCAGCTATTGTACATTTCTGGGAAAACACCTGCAGCATGAACAGACATCTATGGCCATTACACCAGACTTCCTGTACGTTTTACAGGTTGCCACAGGAGTTTTTCCACACGCTGGGGTCCAGGATCACAGCTATTAATGCACACATGAAAGCCGGAGCATCCACATGGGGAGATGCCTGGCAATATAAAGTGCAGAATAGTTCCAGGAACGGGGCTGATGCTGCGTCCTCACTGTGTGAATGTGACATTTAAATACTTGAATTTGTGTGTGTGAAGCTACTCTAGGGACCATTATTGCCTGAGAAAGAAGTAAACAGGAGCCGGTTACACACAACTCGACACACCACGACATTTACACAATATGGGGTGTTTGGCTCAAGCTTCGGTGCTTCAAGGGAACTACTCGGCATGTAGTGATGTGTGACTAATGTCTAACTGTACAAACACAGAAGAAGAAAGAAGAAGAAAATGTGACCCAAGCATTCGCAGCAGAACCTTTTCAGTTTGTGAATGAGTTTGTAGCTTTGCGGTATGAATGAAAGTACTCTTCTACGACCCTGTTGGCTCCTTTATTTTGATCTAGTTTCTCTTTAAACAGCATCCAGGCTCCAAAGCCCTGGGGTTTCATCTGCCCATAGAGTGCTGATTGTTCCTGACAAGGCCAAAGGCGGCAGGAAGTGGCGCTCTAACTATGACGTCATCATAAGAAGCTGACACATACTCACAAGTAAAATTCGCACATGTGCCACATTTGGACAGGTTTATCAACCATGAATTCCATGTTTTTCCTGTTTCATCAGGGTAAGAAGCACCACCGGGCTTGACAAGAGAAAATAATCCTGATTGTGGAAGAACAAGGACGAAAGAAAATAAGAAAAGGGAGCAACTAGAGGAAGCAGAATCATGTTCCACTTCTCCAGCAAAACTCCCCAAAGGAGTCCAACCACGGGACTTCCTGTAGGACAGGACTGCTGATCAGGCATTCTGTGCACGCACACACACTAACACGCAGCGTGAATTGGACCTCTTTCGCCTTTTGCCCAGTGGTGAAAACAGCAGAAGGAATACCAATGAGTACAACAAATGAATGAGGCCACTGTGTGTGTACCTGTACGTTTCCTCCTCGTCAAAAAAGTTTTGACTCAGCAGAACTGTCATGCAATCATTTGTCTATCCACTAAATCTGTGAACCTTTAAAGTCAAGCATCTTTCACCAGGACAAAACAATTGTCACACACATTCGGGTCTTTCTTGATCGCTCTACCGAAGTATGTTGACAGACAAGAGCGTAGGCTGAGGAATGTTCATGTCCCTGTCACACGCTGAGTGACACAGTGGCAAGAATACCAGAGGAACGTCGTCACCTAGTTTTGAAACAGGTTACAATGGTGAAGCGACCAGGAGCGTAGCTTGTTTTCTACAGTTGATGAGTTTACTGGACAAAGAGGAAAGGGCATTTCTCTGTACCTGATTGTAATAAGGAAGTGGGCTCAAGAGCCGTGATGCAGATATGTTTGCCTTGTCAGACACAAATCTACATAAATCAACATTACTAATCTGATAGACTGGATTATTTCTACATCAGCTCTTCTCCTCTTCCTATGACTTCCTGGCCAGGGATGTACAGTGTCCCACCCTCAGCTGGACCCATGATGCTTTCTTAACCAAAGTCATCCTCTTTTCCACTGAATGGGCTAAGGGTTGGCGTCTGATCTTCATTTTCATTTTGACAAACTTGGTTAGGAAGCCAACATTTTGCTGGACTAGTCACATACAAGGGCACTAGTGGAAAAGCTACTTGATGTGGTACTAGTACAGCACAGATCTAGTACGAGGCTACAGAGAGGCCGTCACTTCTCACATCTCAGTGCACTGAGACACTCTAAGAGGAGTGAGGCAATTTTGTGAATGAAAACCAGCCATGACTTGCTGGTTTGTCAAGGTATTAGATCGACAGTGGGAGGTTTAAGACAAACGTTCTCAATTTGTACCTGGATGCTGGTGATGTTACTGGGCAGCATTAGCCAGGATGTGAGAGAAAATAGTACTTGTCTTAAAGACACTTAATATGGCTTACACCTAAGGAGAGGAATAAGGTGTTCGCTCATGTTTGGGTGTGCCTTAATAATGATATTACAAATGCAGCTGCAAACATTTCATCATTTCAGTCAGTTGGCTGCGGGGCAACAGCAAGGACACGAAGTGCATGAAGAGGACACATGCATGAGTCAGCTAAATGTTACATAACACGGGATTATCGAACAATATTCAATAATAACAGTGCACTATGGATCTCGGCTACAACAGGCTTCCTCCTCCTCTCCAGAGTCTGACAAGTCCCTGCACATCCTGCACATCCACACTCCCTCGTCAGCAGCGCTGTCTTCGGCCAAGTCTGCTCGGCACATTCTTCTCTAGAGACACACACTTCCCGAAAACAACCCAGGTTCAGTTAAGTTATGTAATGCCAGTGCAAAAAAAAAAAAAAAAAAATCAATTCTCTGCCAGGCATTCCGCTGATAGACTTAACAGTAAATCCCGACACAAAGTGGCGGCAGCTGCGGAGCTTTTTCTCGGTGTCATTTCAGGTGTGTCAAGCTGCAACTCGCAGGCCTTGACATGAAACTTGGTGGGGGCGCGACTGTCACTGCCCGAATCCCCTGTCTCGTCTTCTCGGCTGTCACAACAGCCCAAATGTCTTCTAATTAATACCAGAGGGAACATCCGTCCACTTTACCAACACAATCACAACGAAAACACCATGAAGTTGCACTTTGAGTTAGCTTAACGTCCGGTCTCCCGACAGAAAGCACACAGCTGTGTAGCGGGATTAGCTTGTTTTTTTTTTTCGTTAACAAACAACAATTTTGACGAAGGAAAAGAAAAACAACTCACAATGCATTTCCTGCCAAGGTGGTTGAAAAGGAATTCATTCTCCTGCTGTGTCAGTAGTATCGAACCGGCATTTGTTTGCCGCCGTTGCGGTGGATGTCCACTCATTATTGATGGTTAGTTTATTAAATATGTGCAGGCGGTGAGAAGGGAGAAGGGATCCCAAAAAGATACATAAACAATCCCTTGGTCATCCGTGGCCTTGTTCCGACCCCCGTCACACCGGTTTAGTTTTACCCAGGTGTCCGCAGAGTTGTGCTGTCGACAATGTCTGCTGTTCAGTGTTGCAATGCCAGGTCCCACTTCTCTTTGAAATACGGTCAGAAGTTGCAGCGTCAGAACTAGGACAGCAAAGGATAAAAACTTTCCTGGGAAGTCCAGCCGTCAGAGAGACGGCAGCTTGTTCCATCCAACATGGCAGTGTCAGGACGAGACCATTTGCCACTAATAGGGGACGCGCCATTCCCAACGGTGTCCCACATAATCAACGAGAGAAAATGTCGACGCCATAAGCTATATACATTATATCTTTCAGTAATTTAAACTATGATATATACTCTGGTTGAAGATTGATAAACATATTGATATCTGTGAATTTTCTTTTTTATTTACAGCCCCCACATGGATGGTTGGTTCTTGTCAGCCTCTGGCTTTTATGACAGGAATGTGTGCCGTGCAGAGTGGGAGGAGATAAGAAATAAGGTGCAAGTTGTCTCACTATGTGTCAGTGATCTTTGAGATTAATCAAAAAAATTAATGCAAATCTAAGTACATTTAATGTGACGAATTTAAGCTATAATAGGCGTTCAAAAAAGATTGAATGGAAGTCATAATTCCCATTTTATGATAACAATATGGTGTTCAATTCTGACAGGAAGGGTTGTCAGGTCAAGGATTTAGTGCAGAGCAGATATCTGAGCAGGATGATTGTCCTAGATGATAAACATTGCCTGGAACTAAGACTCTTTGACCCTCTGCAACGTCCTTTTATTGCAACAAACCAAAAATAGCCTATAACAGTGAGGTAAAAATTAAGGCTGCTCCAGTTACAATACATAGCCTGAGGCATAAGGGTACAAAGTATGATGTGTGCATTTCACTGTTGGCTGGCAATTAATGGCATAAAGTAAACTGCTGGTCCTTGGGCATAGCTCAGAATTTGAATATGACACACCATAGCCTCAGTATTTCACCTTGTTTGACTGCGTCTGTTCTCTTATCAGGTCTGTATTGCTTTGGAGAAAGTAACTTTGGAGGCAATGGAAACCTGCGAATGTCACTTATGACACCGTTGACTCTTCACTTACTGCACTTACTCCATAGAGTATGTATACAAATGCCATTGAAATGATGGGCAGCCTTAACTACTTCCTGCTAACAAATCGTCATTAAGCTGTATTGTTCTCGATGCTTTTAGATACAAAACTTCCTACTACTACATTGCAAACATACTCTTTTAGATTCCTTCTTCCACCTGGTGAAATCTAATTCCTCGCCACCTTCCAATGTTCCAGGACAACTTGAAAAACCTGACAGACAAGTGAAGAAACACCTCAGGAAACATGCACGCATGTGCCATCTGGCCTTGGTTTAGAAATGTACAGAAGTGTGAAAGATGACTCATCCTGAGTGAGCTGGGTTTTTTTTTTACAAACATGTATGCTCCTCATACAGCTTGTATTTTATGTCAGTAAGTAAGAGGAATACGAACAAAAGGAGACAGACAGAAAAGACTTGAGAGTAAAACAGACTTGTCTAGTGTCTAAAATCTCTTAACTCGCTTAAACCCTGTGTCCCAAATGTAAATGAAGTCATTATGTAAAAAGGGAAGTAAGTTGGAGTTTTCAGCAGATAACAAAAACTCTATTCACCGACATTTGGTGATACGGCTAACGTTGCTCGGTATGCACACGAACAATAGAGAAAGGATAGTGTTGCTTGTGTAAGAGATGCTGACGTCTCTGTGCGAAGCCGAGAGGAATGTGTTTGAGAAGGTCCGCGTGTTCCGTATGGAAGGGATGACCGTGAATTGTCTGTCTATGGTCGTGTTGGGTTTTGGCACATGCTGACTCACCTTCTGGGGGGTTATGCTTTGTGAGATGTTTGTGTGACCTATATTTCACAACACAAGGAAATCAGGCTAGAAGAGGCGGAGGGGAGAGGATAACATGAATATTATATTTTAGGATTGTGGAAAGACATCCCCTGCAGGCCTTTATATGAATATTTAATAAAATCAGCCTGAGCCCCTTCTGCAAAGTGGATGTAACTGGCCTTAATGTCTTTTATTGAAATACGCAGACACTTTTGCTCATGTATCACTTTGTTTATGTTCATAACACATATTTGCTCAAATGTAAACCTGCTTTTTTAACTTGACCACATGATGGCAACATTGAACTGAGAAATTGAGTTGCTGGGTCAAGTTATGTTTGCTAATCATGACCAATCTAAAAAACACAATACTCCATCGCCTTCACAGACTGTCATTCTATAAGAATAACGAAGTTTATTGTTTTTCAATTCATCTCTATGTCAAAAGATATAAGATCTTGATGCTCAAAGTGGAAAAACTAGAAAAGAACACGCATGAAACCTGCATGAGGTTTCAGATAGAGCATGTACAAAACAATGTCTTATTATGAATAATAGAAATAATAACAACAACAACAATAATTAGGATAATATACTTTCCCACATTATGCCCGCATCCTGTTTTATTGTCCAGGCAAACAAACTCTAAACAATGAATAGGGTCGAGCCCCGTCATCATACTGTGTCACTAACCTGTGAGGTGACCACCACCAAATGGGACGTGACATGTACTGACCAGACACAGAAACACATACATCATGTATAAGGTCAACAGATGTCTGATATATCTATCCCACACCAGCTCTATTTGCTTGTTACAGAACATGTCTATGAAGGTTCTCAGTCATACAGGTCATGGTATCTTCTGGTTAGAAGTCCAGTTGCCTACGATTTAACCCAGCAAGACTTGTTACAGAACAATAGACATGTATTTAGTCATACTTTGTGATTGGCTGTAAACATTACTGTGAGTGACATAATACATTTATAAAACTCACACGGAAAGGAGAAGTGTCTCGATTAATGCATCACTTCTGCCACCTACATGTCAAACTATGTCCTCTGCAGCTGTAGAGGGAGATTTTATGGATGTTACCTCCAGACGCATTCTTTTCCCTCAGGCTGAACTGACATGAGGTTGAATCCTGGTCAGAACAGAAAGATACGATTTGGCAGGTTGAAAAGTCATCAAAACCAGTGCTTCTCAATTATTTTCTGTCACGCCCCCCCAGCAAGAAGAAAACAATTCGCCCCCCCACTATAAATAATTGTTATAAGTACACCTATGCATAATATTGTATCCTTGTTAACATTGAAGAAAACAAAAAAGAAAGATATAGTTTCAACTTACAACAAAGAATAACTTTATTAACATTATAAGAATAACTTCAATTTGACTGAGATTAAAAATAATAAATCCTTGTTTAATCATTTTTGACGACTTATTGCACCATTTGATGCTGAAAAAGAAATTCAAATTCACTTCAACAACATTAACTCAGGAGCACAATATATAAAACAAGAAAGAAGTCAGGATTAGTCCTACGATGAGCACGTTTTGCAGCGCACAGCTTTTCAAAGTATCATCTCCTCCTCCGCCATGGTGCAGGTTTATTGCACTGAGCACTTTGGTACTCCACTTTATATGATGCTAATAGTGCTCGCTGGTTTACTCAAGTAACATTAACAAATGATTGTTCGTGCCATTCGACACGTTTTCACTGAAAAAACTCCAGCGGCTTATCAGCGTGATTGGGGTGCAATGTCTTCATGCTGTCCGCTGGCAGCATCTTTAGACCCGGGTCGATAAAAATGAAAGCATATTTCCCAGGGTCACACAATCATATGCTAATGTCTGATCACTATAAGGTGAAAACTTTCCCACAAGCACTGACATTCAAAAACACTACAAAGAGGACGGCATTAAGTGTAGCGTGACATCTAACACCCAACTTTAACTATCTGTATTGTTGCAAAACATTCACTGACCTCATCCCAGGGGACGAGCGCCACTGCGCCGTAATGATCTAATCTGATTCTCTCCTCAGTATGCTACACCCGGACGACCCTGAAGACACTGCGTAACCTCATACCCAGGTGTTGCCAGCTTCCTCGGCTCCGCGCCAGACTTGGTGTGATCAAAATAAGACCTTGTCCTGTGACAGACAACCCGAGAGCACTTGTCCACAGCTCGTCCCATCACCACGCCTCCCTTCAACTCCGTGGACGTCTAACTTCTATCGACATTATATCAGACACTGACAGTTGTAAGTCACCGCATCCGATGGTGAGGCGTTTCCACTGAGGCCATGTTCAGGTGTTTTTTTTTTTTTTTTAAATTTTTATTTCAATGAAAATTCTTGACCACCACAACTGTTTGGATTGGGGCGAATGGTAAGTAAGGCGAACTTTACTGAAACTGAGCGTGCAGGCAGAGTAAATGCCAGTTAACAGGATAACATGATATATGTTAGACATACACACATGTTGAAGCCAAAATAAAATTGCAGAATTAATGCTTTCATGCGCAGGCACAAAGGACAGGAAAATGATCCGTGTTGATGTTTGAGCAGGATGAAGTGAAGTGTGGAGGGCACACAAGAGTACTGAACATTGCTGCTAGGTTGCATCAAATCTGCTTTACCCTCATATCAGAATCAGAAATACTGTGTGTAATCAGAAATACTATGTGTGGGGGAGGGAAAGTAAAATACAAAGAAAAATGTGGATTTGGTGCGATATCTGCGTAAACAACTGTAAATATTGTCTTTTTTCTTTTTTCTTAGTTCATCTGCTTTATTCCTCAGTGTTTTAAAAATGTGTGTGTGTGTGTGTGTGTGTGTGTGTGTGTAGCTCCTGTCCATTGTTTGTGTTGTTTTTATGTAAATCTGTAAATCACATTGGGATGCATCTTTTCTACAAAAAGTGCTCAATCAATATTTGAAATTGGATTGATTGACAGAGTAACCCAGCCACTAGGGAGCAGTTGCAGTGGCAGTTGCTTTAGCGGTTACGGTCTCAGTTGCAGTTGGGAGCCAGAAGCCATTGTTGCCTGGTGCCGGTCCCAAGCCCGGATAAATGGGGAGGGTTGTGTCAGGAATGGCATCTAGCGTAAAACCTTGCCAAATCAAATATCTAAGTTGATCAGTCATACCATGAAGGTTTGGGAAAGAGTAGTTGAAGCCAGGTTGAGACAAGAAGTGGAGATTTGTGAACAGCAGTA
>JBBMJM010135891.1:0-12023 GCA_037832705.1 Centriscus cristatus
TCCCTCTGTCCTTACTCCGTCTGTCCTCAGTCCCTCTGTCCTTACTCCCTCTGTCCTCTCTTTAAGGGATCAGAGATCCCTACAGGAAACAGGAGACAACGACCAGCACAGATGTTGAATGTGTTCTTGAGAGAAAACCTTGTGTGGGTTGGACAGAAATGAATATTTGGGGTTTCTCTCGGTTCAAACGGTCCCTCCATGCAGTACATTAGATAAGGAACAACAATATTCCCTTCAAGAACTTTCAGTACAAAAATCACCCCTCGGAGAACATCTTGGTTTCGCTGCAGCTGCATCTTCTCGTCCTCCAAACAAGTTGAGCACCGACCTGACATGAAATCACTGTCACTCTCAAACTTATTTCCGCCCCAAACATCACTTGCCGCCCTCTGACCCAGTGTTTTGCGCCTCTCAGTCTGTCTGCTGCAGATGGTGCAGGTTTTTTCACAGAGCCACAGATAACCTTGTCAACAGCAGCCCGGCAGCAGATGTAAGAGCCGCGGCTGGCCGCTGGTGTCACTGCCCAAACAGCTGTGCCACCAGAGGTGGGTAGTCTCCCAAGCCATGATGGATGGCTCGAGTTCCAGCCCACGCACAACAAGCTCGCTCATATCGAGAACTAACAAACATCTGCTTCATCTCAACAAAGCTCAGAACGTTGTTTGAATCAGAGAGGTGAGGTAGCTGCTCACAGGAGGACATCCTACCCATACACATTATTCTATAACCTGAGGCAGCGCAGCCATCTGGGAAGTGAGATTTGAGAGGAACCAAGGAACAACGGATGATGAAGGTACAAAAAGATGGAACTAAACACAGCAGCTTAGTTCATTGGGCAGATGGAACATTTCCCACCTCAGGAGCAGGATTCACTCAGGACATGAGCTCAACCATCGTTTGAATCCAGAACTGAAATCGGAATCAACCGCTGGATGTTGTGTTGCCAGCAACGCCAGCAAGGAAATTATTTGTGGGCACAGGTCTGAATCCAATCAGGCAAAAGACGTAGATTTTAGATGTTTAGATGATTTTAAATGTCATTTTATTCACAATAAATAAACAATTTCAAATCCAAACAACGATGCGGCAAAACTTTTACCAAAGGACCCAAGAAACAAAGAACAGGTTTTGTTGTTATCAGTCAAATAAAGCAAATAGTTGTGTAGCACATTTCACCCCTGTGTCTCCAGTCTCATTTGTGTCGTTATCTTTTGACCTGTCCTGCTGTTGGAAATGTGAATTTCTCTCAGGAGATAAAATAAAGTATCTATCTATGTATACGACTCTACTCTGGTCCGTTGGCCCCTCGATCATGACTGAGTCTCTCAGTCATGATTCTGTTCAGCTGCATCGGATTCACAGCGAACACACACAACCACAGACGAGGAAGATGGAACAAAATGTTATTTCTTCCTTGTCCACTGCGGCATCTCCCAAAAACATTGGAGACCTGTTAGAACCAAAAGGGAACAAGGAAGAAGGAAACCTCTCCTCTTTCTCAGGGCAAATCATTTTTCAAGCCTCTTTCCCCTTTTTCAGAAGTGAAGTGTGAAGCAGCTTGTTTCCCAGGAGATAAGGACTTCTGGCTCCTTTCCCCGGTGAGAGACCAAATCTGGACCGATCCGCTCGTTGGCCACTCGAGGTGTGACTGAGGTTTACATTCTTTGATAAACAGATCACACAACCTCTGTGTAATGACGGCAACAACAATTTCACTGCGCTGTTGAGAACCTTATCACGAGTAAAGTACAGAGGCAGAAAAATGGTGGGTTTCATTCCCACCTCCCACTGAATACAATGGGTATTTTCCATGACTCTGGATTCCATCAGATCGTGTGTCTTCAGTGTCGGGACTAACAGGTTACAGAAGTAACACAATTACAGTCATACATTGGTTGTTATAATTCAGTAACGTAAGTAAAATAACATTTTACTTGGTTTAAATCTCAGTAATGCATGTACGAATTGTAAATCCAGTCCAGACTGAAGTTTGAGGCGCGGGTCGGTGCTAGAGGTTAGAGGATTGTTCTGACTAATCAGTGTGAGCTGGTGATGGGCGTGTCCATCTCGCTGACAAAGGACAAATGATAACTCCTTTGAATGCTATCGAATGCTATCGGACACTGGACACTTTCACCGTCTGACAGACACATGGAACCATGGATACTTCATGGAGAAAAAACTGTTCTCCCTCAGTTCCTCTGAAAGGGGATCCTTGACCGGGCCGTGGGTCAAAGGTCAACAAAGCCTATACCGATACCCCAGACGTGTCGATGTATATTTATGGGGTTGGAGTGAGATGACCGTTTATTGCTGATGGGAAAAACCGTCCATAAGAGCCTGAGTCTCTGGTGAACAGTTTTCACAGTCACGTGACGGAGTCACTCGTTCCCTGATCGACCGTCGACAGGAGCTACTGTTACACACCAAACGCTGGGGACTGTTATTACTGTTTGTCTCTGTTTGCAGACCCACAATTCAGTAGTGTGTTGTTTTTGTAGAAAGTCCTGATGGAGAGGAAGACGACTGCAGCAGCAGACCACCCGACATGCTCTCTTATTTCCAGTTGGTCAGAGACAAAGATGTGAAAGAACATTACAGTTAAGTGTGTTTGTGTGTGTGAAACCAACTGAGTAACATTTCTGCCCCATCAGCAGATTTAGGGAACATTAAAAATCTATGTGTGTTTCAAAACCTTTCAATGCCCTGTACTGCACTTTTAATGTCTTGAGGGTTCTCAGTCCTCCGGGTCAGAGGTCATGGAACCTTGCTGGGTTCGGTCATAGGCATCTGGACTGTTCCTTCTGTTGATAAAGAAGAATGTGTTGACATACAAGAAGTTTAGAGTTGTAATGATAAGACGTCGCTACTATTCAAAGACTGAAACAACTCAGAGCCGGTGTGGAGAAGATCCAGATGTGTGGGTCCATCTGAGCTGCTGTTTACTGGGACAGAGCTCAGCGCAAACACGGTGAGTTAGTGTAACCAGCTGCTTTCCTGGTAACGTCCATTAACTCCTGGAGGGTCTCACCACTGCTGCTGGCACCTTTCTACTAATATCCGTGTTACATTTCCGCTGAGAAGTGGCTCCGATTTCATCAGATGAAGAAGCCTCGTTACTTTTTGAGCTGTAGCGACTTCTCACAGTCGCTGCTCAAGGACCAATAAGGAAGGGTGAACAATCTGGGATTCATGGCATTGATCCCACTGACTGTTATTGTCAATTTTTATCCTGAAGCCACCCAGTGGGCTCTCTGGAATCAGTGAGCCCCCCCCGTCAGAGAGACGGCTCCATTGGTTCTCACATTGCTCATTCTGGAGAGAAGAGATAAAGATTTCAAGGTTCAGGGTTGCAGCAATAACCCTAAACAAGCTCTGCACACTCACCCTTCATTAACCCTCGTCTCCAAACTATTGATGTGAAAACTGACTTGTGTTATCAGCCACACCTTCATTATTACTACATCTAGTTGCCATGGTAACTCTACTGGGCTGCTCAGCCCCCACATCACTTTTCATGGCTGTTATTTAAACCTATACATCATTAACCTACTTGATTTTCTCCACAGATATGCACACCATGGATATTTGACGTTTATTAAACAAACAAAACAATCATTGCAAATTTTAAGGTGAACTGTGTAAAAACTGCCAACTGTCTGTGTCCAGCGATCAGTCTGCACCCACCATCCATGTCAAGTGATGAATCTTACAGGATAACTACACATTTTAACTCATCAGTTCCTTTTAAAACAGTATTAAATATGATGTCTGCTGCCCATGATCAATCAGAGACAGATCTATCACAGACCCCGATCACCAGTCTGATATCCTTCTTTCTTTTCATCCCGTCTGCTGATTCTCTCTGATTCATGTGATGATTTGACAAACATCCCACGGAACTTCACAGTATGTCCATGGTCTATGACACCTGGGTGAATACACATAGATATAGAATATATAGACACTGACCGCAGTGGTGAATGTGAACTGACAACACTGGACGGAACAGGAGGACTGAGACCCTCCGGTGCCTCCGTTTACTGGGTGTGGAGGTGGATGGTTCACGACCAGTAATGTCATATCTAGGGTCAACGTCATAGAACGAAAACAAGGAACATTGGTGAAGAGGGATTTGGCCGACAAGTAACGTTAGCTAAGTTAGCTGGTGAGTCAGCTTCTTACCGGTCGAGGAGAAAAGTCGTCATTTTCCACGTGTGCTTTGATGCCAATGAAATCCTTTCAATGACTCCATCTAACATCTACTTCTCCAGTCCTGACTCTGGTCCTTCTACCTCTGTGATTCATGACTGCGGGGCTGTGAACCTGCTGCTGTGGGACGTACACACTCCTTCGGTGTCGAGTCCACAGACTGTATCTGATGACTCACAATGCACCGATCGCTGTCGACTTGTACATGTAAACAAACACACTGATGGACCGTCAAGAAATATAACATCTTTTTAATTCTTTTTTTGGGGGGGAAAGCTACACTCTGTTCTGTGCCCTACTAAAGACACTGGACATATTCATTTTTTAAAAATATTGCTTTTAATACAAATATTACAGTCAACCTTTAGGACAAATGTATTTGGTTCAATACCTGGAACTGTTCCTATAAATCACACTTTTCATGGGGTTGCTAATGCTCCACCTGTCACAAACTCATCATCACCTCAGTGGTGTTCACCCCCCCGCTGATAATGGACTGTGGCCGTGGTTTTCAACCCGTCCACAGTGTCAGAGAAGAAACGTGACTCCAACTGTGACATGAAAGTCTATTTAGAATCTCAATTGATCCACTTCTCTCTGCAGAGTCCTGGGATATTCAAAGGGACAATAAACAGATGAACGTCTCCTAACAGGCTTTGTTAACTGTCAAACACAAAACACACAAAGCAGCTAAGGATTTAGTGAATTCATATTTTTCCTAAACGTTTGCCGGCGTACATTGGTTGTCCAGAACAATATTAATGTGCGTACTGAATTGTAAAAGTTCTTTTTGTCAGCGGGTGTATCTCATACCTGACAACTTGTGCCGTGAGTTTCTTTTAGAAAGTGAAGCCCACTCTAACTCTTATGGGGGGCTGTGTCTGAGGTGGTGGCAATCTCATCTCTGTTAACCTCAATTGGAAGTGAGTCCACAGTGTGGGAATAAATAAAAATATCAGAATTCACCACAGTGCACGTCTCTCCCCAATGCGTGAGATGATATCTTCTACACACTGTATTCCCAAGCTGTAAAATTCCATTAGGCTGCTAAAATGACTTGTCCTCATGCTGCAAAAGGTGGCGTCCGTTTGCAGATTCGATCATCACCCAGGCACTAACCTCACTTTCTTCTTGCACACACTCACACGTCAGAATTCCACCCACCAAAGGCCACTGATGTGCTTCAACGTGTTCACAGGAGCTTCTTCAGGTGACCACACGTCTGTGGCCTAATGGTCCAACGGCCCCGGTGTCCATTAAACACATACTCGCCATCGTCCACAGAAATGACTCTGTCACTACTCCTGCCGCTGTCTGTAATCGGAATCCAAACCAAGAAACACACACATTCACGGTCATGAACTGCTCTTACCAAGCTTCCACCGTCACAGGACACGTTCAGGTCACCATTAACACCCATCATCCCCCCGTATCCTGATAAATGATATGTATCCTATCCATACCATCCCTTCAGTCCGTGCTGGGGTTATTGGTGCTGCTCGACGGTAACAAGGTCCTCTTAGCAGACCACTGCCTGTTCTGAATTCAGTTGTTTAATTGCCCTCATGTCATGACCTCTTGTCTGTGCTCGCCTCAGCAGTGACCTCCATGTTGTCAATGACTCATATGACTCATTGCAAGAGAAGATATTCAGAGCCCCCCCCCACCCCCCGCCTTCCATGACTTTGACAGCGCATTAGAGAAGGTAATTGTGTGCAGTCTAAACAACATGGCCTAAAGGGTATACGCAATATTCTCTAGATGGCATCGCTGTGCTGAAGCTTATGGGATCATATGCAGCACGTTAAATGGATTAACCTTTTTCACTCTTTGGCGACACATCATTCTGCATCTTTGTGTCTCCTCCCTTGGTTTATTCCTGGTTCATTCCTCCCTCTGCCCCTCTGTCCTTTCACAAACGCTGTTACCATTGTTCAAATACCTCGAAGGTGTTTCTGCCCCTGTTCTCCAACTTATCACTCTCTACCACGACTCATCACTTCGGATGATGAACGTGACACACACTGGGGCATTGCCTCCTTTTTCCTCGGTGTCTCGACCGTCGTTGACACTTTGGACCAGCGGGTTACCTTGGGAGGGGCCGCTGAACTCTTTCCGACACGTCTGCCATCTGTGCGCCTTTGACAGGGAGAGATCGTTTGGAAGACACGCACCTTCACCAGAATATGAATGAAGCTCATTGAGAGGAAGTTGAACAGTACGTCTGAGTTATGACTTCTAATCAGGCTGATGGAGGAGAAAGCTAATGGTGTGGGGGTGGGTGCGGTGCCCACCAACACACAACAGCTGCTACATACTGGACACGGCGTCATTCGTACATACACACATATGCACAAACATTTGTTGACGGTGGTGTTGTCACTGTAAATCTTTTACATGAGTGACGGGCAGAAATGGGAACATGTTGGTTCTGACCCCCTCCACACATTCACACACCACCCCTTCAGTCCTCCAGCAAACACAGACACTGTGTGCTGTGTGGAGCAGTGAAAGAGAAAGTCTATTCGAGGGACTGGGAGGGCCCGGGGGTACACATGTGGGAGGAAGGTAACACATAGTGGTGACATGTACGCACATACACATGTGTGATGATGGGTGTTGATTCTGTGTGTGTGTGTGTGCAGTGTGTGTGTGTGTAACTGATGCAGGTCTGTTTTTTTTGTTTTTTGTTTTTTTAATATTTTCCTTCAGACTACGTCTACCTGGAGAATGGAACAATCAGCAGTGTGGGAGTAGCAAGGTGAGACTGCGATATAGAATTAAGTGTGTGTGTTATTACTACTGGGACAGAGCCTGAGGGGGTAGAATCATCTGTGTTTGAGTTTGGGATTAATGAAAATACCGTGGACACGCCTCTGAAACTCTGAGACAACGGTAGAATACGTAACGAGGTTCATGATAATGAATGACTCACCATGATTTGTGGACACTGACGAGGTTTCATGTTTTGGCTTTTTCATTCTCAGTATTCTGAACAATGTTTGTGGGATCAACTGGACAGATGGTAAACGTGCAGCCATCAGATACGGTTGTTCCAAACACATCAGCCCTTATACCTCAACAGCAAACATGCCCCTGGATCGATTATCACGTAATGATGGCCATAATGAGCCTTAATCAACATTCTCTTAACATTCTCCTCCACTAATGCATCCAGCCCCACCCACAGCGGCTTGCACTTGATGAATTACAAAACCATTACACTGAATGACTTGCACAGCTCCCAGCAGCTCTTCAACATGCTGCGCAGTCCACTCCCTGATCCCGATGGCGGCCGCAGCAAATGAACTTAGCCAACAATCTGAGGATCAATCCCATCACTTAGCCAATTAGACAAAGGGGAGACAGACGCCCATTACCGCTGGAACCAATCGATAGCCGGAGCCAGGATCTGAGGCGGGCTGTCTGCTGTGGCTCCACCGGGGGATAGTGTGCAGTAATGGAGGTGGGCTGGGCCAGACTGGCATGTGGACGGGTGGGCATCGTGTACAGGGGGCTACTGGCAGGACCTGGCAGAATGTTGACGTAGAGACCTGGGGCGTTACACACCTGACAGGGCCCACACACGCTGATCAGTGACAGTGAAACCACGTCACCCACTGGTTGTGTAAAAGTCTGATCTGCAGTGGTTCACACCACTGATGTCTGTGGCCTCTCACGTGGAAATCCTTCACTGATCCTTTGCTGTTGTGTGAGTTTCCATCATAAGAGGAAATATTACGTGTGCATGTCAACGGTCATTTTCTGCGAAACAATCCCAAATAAAATTTGGGATTTCAATAGGATAGATAAAGGACGTGTTCCCATTTGTGCAGACGTCCAACTACGACAGAACTTTTGTCATGAACATATGACCTAAACACATCTTCTTACTTTTTTCCAAATGGGGGACGAGCATTGTGACAACAAAACTTATTCAGTCGTAGATGATGGTCAGGGTTGCCGCATGGGCGTGACCCACATGTTTAGACTGTCCTCCGTGGAGGAGAGGGTAAAGGGTTGGACTCAGGCTGACGTCTCTCTCTGAACTGTTGAAGACCTCTTGGATCAACAAAATCCTTCTAAAGACCTAATCAAACAACAGCTTGAATAGTTTTGTGCAAAAGGTTCATGACTCCAGCGGTAAACGCTGTGATGACTCGAACAGAGAAGTACAGGATCTCAACAGGAGCCCAGAATACTCTCAGAAAGACGCTGATGAGCTGAAAGCCACTTTGTCTTTGACGTCTGCCACCATCAAACACTTCAGTCCAACACAGAGTCTCTGAAAGCAAACAATGGATGGTTAAAGTCGAGAAACAGTCCAGGAGAATCAGCATTGTAGTTGATGGCGTCTCAGAATCACCCGACGAACAATGGTCAGACTCAGAGAAAGAAAACAGAGAAATTCGAAATGGCAAATTGAATATCGACCACAAGCACCGAAATTGAACGTGTACACATGTACGTCTAAAAGACCAAGACCCATAATAGTTAAACTCCTCAGACACAAAGAAAAAACGTTCATAACTTCTAAAGCAAACTGGCGAGGAACTCTCCGAGGCTCTGTGTCAAAGGTGAAAAGAGCCACTGCCCCAGATGAGAGCTGCAAGAGCCGGGGGAGAACGGACCTATGTGAATCATAACAGACTCATGGGGGCCAAACGCAGAGCGCAGGGGGCGTTTCCGTCTACTGCTCGTACTGAGATGTACTGGGATCAGCTGGCGTAACGATCAAAGGGGTCGAATTTAGTCAGGATCAGTCACATGGGTGTTGTGGGTGTAACATGCAATAAACCAATCAGGTTGTCAGCCCCCTTTAAATATAAATACAGACCCAGGACATGCTTGAGGGACTGTGTCACTTGGTTGGCCTGGGAACACCGTGAGGAGGAGGGGTCTAGGGGAGGAGGGGGTCTGGGTGTCCCTTCTCAGGCTGCTGGATGAAGCGGAAGAAGATGGATGGATTATTACGGTGATTACTGATGAATATATTTATGTACCCACCAACCAAATATCAGTGTGCTGTGACTGGGACCACCCCTCCTCCTCTGCAGACCAACACACCCAGACATGAACAAATGCAGTTGTTGTTTGATCATCTGAGTGTGGAATCGAGCTGCTGTGGAACTAGAAGAGAAACTTGTTCACATGTCCCCGTTTGGTGCCGTAGCCCATGGGGCCCATAGTGTCCCAAGATGGAGCGACCTACCAGAGAGTGACACTTTGATTGAAATGTGGGGGGGGGGGGCCGAAAATGGAGACGATCTATTGACCGAGGTGGGTGTGGTGTCGTGAAACGATCTGAGTCCCTGTCAGATCAGTGACTTCATGTTTACGGCCGTCACCTGGCAACGGGCAAAAGAAATCGTGTTTGAATCGGCATCGTCAAAGCAGTGCAGAGGAGCGTTTGATGGAGTGATCACACATCCGGTGGTTAACAGACCCGTCAAATCCCGCTGAGCAGGATCTGATAGTTCCAGACCACCGAGACTTCAAAACGATCAGAACAGTTGGTGAACGTGATCTTCCCGCACAATCGCACGCGGGGATCTACACAGACATGTATCTTATCTCACGTATTAAACACCAAAACTATTATTTGACAGCAGGTTTATCCATCTACAACCATCAAACCCACAGCTCAGGTGAAAATTCCCTGCAAAAACATTCCTGATGAACGATATTCGGGTTTCACCGAATCGTACTTCTGGAACGATGTGTTCTGTTATGGGTTGTATCTGGACGAACTGGTGAGGAAGGTGGTCTCCGTCGTCGTCACGGAGCTGGACAGACGGACAGGAGCCTGTCCACAGACGTCAGTCACGGACAATCAGATCATCCAGCGTGACATCAACAGGAGCAGGAGCAGCTTCGGTGACAGATTGTTGTCAGACTGAGGGGATGGTCCCTCTACAACACCCCTGGGGGGGGGGGGGTGAGAACAGAGGCTGACGATGGACCTTGTTGGTGGAAGAGTGGACCGATTCCACTCACTTGACTTTTACTGACCATATTTGATTGTGTTCTTGCGTTCTGGGTCCTGCCTGACACCCCCCCCCCCCACACCACCACCACCACCGAGTCCCCTTCTTATTCTTGTCGTGCTGCTAGAAATGTGAATCTACCAGAGTTTAAGAGTTCATTGACCAGAGAACACGTCTGGGGACGAGCAGACAAAATGGTCTGTAAAACTGACAAGCAAGAATATAGGGGGAGGGGGGTGGGGATGTGGAACAGGGGTGACAGAGAGCTGCCAACGGCCCAACGTTCTCTGTACCCACAACCCACCAACAGACACACACAGACTAACACACACGGACCAACAAACACAGGACTGAGAGCAGACAGAGGACGACCCTGAGCAGCCCGAACTCCCCACACATCCCCCCACTGCGTGTCAGTGCATCGGATCCACAGGAATCACGACTGACACCACAATGATCAATGTGTAAAAACAACACATCAGTGGAGAAGGTGAAATTAAGAAAAAAAACACACACAAAAACCCTCCAGAAATTTCCTTTAAATTTAATGTGTGTAATAGGGTTTTTTTTAGGACCTATGTCCTTGAGAACTCATCACTCACAACTGTGCGGTAGAATCACAACGGGGGTCCAATCAGAAATTTCAGTTTTGCACCAAAGCGTGAATGTGAGTCGATCCTGTGATAAGTGAATCAGTATATCAGTATAAATATGTATCAAAATGTTCTTTGGAGGTCAGAGCTCTGTCAGCGAGGGCTCCGGAGCTCTTAGCTTATTCAGTAACTTCATCAAAGTCTGGGTCAGTGATGGTGGTAGCAGCTTTTAATGCTGCATTTCATGACCTGGATTACCTTTACACCCCACCTGGCATTTCTCCTCTGGAACTAGCACGACGCTCAAGATCCTCCCTTCTGTCATCTCAACCAGATGGAGGAAGACGAGGAAACTGTCCATCAGAGTCGGGAGCCGCCCGAGTCGGGACACGGCCCATAAGGTGCCGCATGAAACCCCACAAGTTATTACCCTGCTACCCTCGCCCATTTTGTCTTCATCAATTCCTAAACTCATAAACCTCCCTCCCTCTCTCCTCCTCCTCACTGTGTCATCTATCAAACCTGCTGCTCCTCTTTCTCCTGCTCTCCTCCTCTCCTCTTCTTCTGCTGTGGGGTTTTTGCGGCGGTGGAATGTCAAATTATCCCCGGGCGTGAGGGGATGAGTGGATGATCCGTACGCTCTTCTTTATTTCTCTGTCGTCCCTTCTCTTTCTCTCCCTCTCTCTAATTACGTGCAAAGACAAAGGCGTCTGATTTTCCCTCCGCCCACCAGAGCTGTCAAGCCCGGTGTAGGAGAGAGTTAATTTCACACCCACTGCATGCTTTAATTAAAAAGGGGTGAGGCAGGGGAGGGGGGCAGTGGGGAAGAAAAAAAAACAAGGAAAGATACATGCATTCAGTGGCGTATCATACCAAGGGTGGACGTGATGGAAAACACCGCAGCTTCTTTGTGGAATGTGTCTGTATGGGCACTTAGTCATGAGCCAGTGGAGAGTATTCCTGTATTTTTAGCCGTGAAGACATGCGTCTCAGCACGTGCACAGTTCACGTCTTGGCTCCTCAGGTGGATGACACACAAACACTTCTCCCTCAACAGCAACATGGGGCTTTATTTTTAGAAGGGAGCTTTAATGAGAAATCAATAGGATTGTAATGGCCTGTTAAGGATGGCTACAGTCTCACATTGCCCTCTCTCTCTCTCTCTCTCTCTCACTCACACACACACACACACACACACACACACACACACACACACACACACACACACACA